>JALMQS010000070.1:20586252-20856809 GCA_024734495.1 Forficula auricularia
CTTGCCTTTAAAATCTTTAAACATCTTTATCTCCGTAAATAATGGTCTGAGAGCCTTTGAACAAACAAATTTATAAGAATTTTTTTAAAAATTTCTGAAATTTTTTTTATCTTTAAATAATGTAAATAATGGTCTGAGAGCTTAAAACAATAGAATTTATAAGATTTTAATTTTTTTGTCTTTAAAAATTCACATGTCAGGATTAATGGGCACAAATTTTGTACCGAAATGTATATCTAATGAAATCAAATTTCCATCTTCGACATTTGAAATGTTTGTAGAAGTAGGGATTTAGACGTCATTAACATGAAAAATTCTCATTAATTTTCGATTTTACATCATGATCAGTGGGGATCCATTCTAAAAGAATTAAAAATTTTTTATTCATTCTCATAAAAAGAATGGCATTTTGAAAAGGGCTAAGAAAAGTGAAAATAAATTAGAAAATAAAATAACAGTAATATAATATTTAAGAAAACAATTGTTATTTATTTACTTATTATAATATTTGGACATTTGATTAATTTAGCCACTAGTATTGAATTTTACTATATGTGTACGTAGGGAGATTATATCTGATTAATTTATTGGGTGGACGCAGAACAAATAAAATCTTTATTTATAAAAATCATTTATTTTTATTCAACTAAATGCATATGTAACGTTATTCATATTGTCCAATATAGGTATACCTTTTTAAAGTATTTTTTAAGCTTTCTACTTTCTAGCCAAATATCGAAAAAAATTATAAAACAGATTAAGTTTTAAAAGAATTCCTAAACGGATCGAGTAGATTGATTGAAGTTAAATATTGGCTAGCTAATAAAGAACCCAGCAAAGCTTTATCGAACAAAGCTAACAGGGCTATTCCCTTTGATCCAGTGGCCAAAAAAACCAATTCATCTGGGCGCTCTGAAGGTGGCGTATCGGAAAACACGCCACTACGTACGTCCGTCTCTATTAGGCAGACAATCAATAAGAGATTTCAAAAAATACTTTTGCCGATATTTCTTTTCCATTTCATTAATTGAAAGAAAACAAAAATTCAAGTTCAAACAACAAAATTAAATAAATTTTTATTTAAAGATTAAAAATTGTTAAAATTAGATTGAAAATAGAAGAGGAAAAAATTGCACCCTTTATTAAAATGTTAAAGTAAACTTTGAAAAGATTTTAAAGTATGAACCTTAAAACCCTTTGTAATTAAAACAAATTAAAATGATCATGATATTTTGAAAATAAAAGTAAATCTAGGATCACTAGTTGAAAATTCCTTTGAATGTGGCTATATGTTATATGTCGTTGGAAAGATGGATTCAGGAAGAGAATTCTAGTCTTTAGAAGTCAAAGGGATAAACAGATGAAATTTATTGTTTGTTCGGTTAGTACCTTATTTAATCACGAAGGGATGTAAATTTTTTGAATGTAACAACTTTATTTATTTACCTTCGAAGCTTATAATCTCCAATATACATGACAGAAATACACTGTATTGTTTCTAGAACTGTCTCACTCTTATTTCATTTTTTCCTTCGTTAAATAATATAAAAAATAAAATATATGATGACTTCACGGAAAGAACAGATTTAAGTTCATTTATTCGGAAATGAGTTTATGACGCCTTGTGGTGGCCAGTCATCGAAACTACATGCATGTTTAAATTACTTTCAAATATCCCGCTAAGTTACCGAGATACGGGGGTTTTATTTTTAATGAAAAAGGCAAGAACGTTTCGAACGTTCTTTGTATTTTTTCATAATTTAAATTTGAATGAATCGCTGAATGCAGAAAGGGTTCAACTCAGAGAACTGAAGTTTTTAGAAAAACCTAAAAAACTGTTTTTTAGTGTATAATAATTTAAGAAACTTAATGCACAAATCAAAAATATATTGAAACATTATCTTTCTTAGCAGTATTCTTCTTAAATTCAACAGATATAACTCAACCTTCATTTCAACATCCCTGAAGAATTGGAGTAATTTTTGGAGACGGACTGATAAGTGAAATTGAGTGGATATTGATGAGGCAGTCCAAAAAAAGAAGTTAATTTATACTATCTTTTTATTCATAAACCAACGTTTCGGAGGCTATTCCCTCCTTCTTCAGGGTTTTGAAAAGTCAGTGAAGGAAATCCAATGCGACATTCCCCTCTGTCTCCTTTTTCAGTGCCAGTAACAATAATATATTGTATTTCATTCTTAGAATTATAATGTAACTATAACATTAGTAACTACTAACACTAGTAATTACTACATTATAATTATGCTGAGAATGAAATACAGCAGAATTATAATGTAACTATAAGTAACTACTAACTCTAGTAATTACTACATTATAATTCTGCTGAGAATGAAATACAATATATTATTGTTACTGCCACTGAAAAAGGAGCCAGAGGGGAATGTCGCATTGGATTTCCTTCACTGACTTTTCAAACCCTGAAGAAGGAGGGAATAGCCTCCGAAACGTTGGTTTATGAATAAAAAGATAGTATAAATTATCTTATATTTTTTTTTGGACTGCCTCATCAATATCCACTCAATGATTCAATTGTTATTTTTTTAAATGTACTTCATTTATAAGATAAATTTAGCATCATAATTATATTATTTACACTCGATTAAAGTGTTTTTATTATATTTTTTTAATATTGAAAGTTTCAATTTGCTCTCCTGAAAAATTTACGAATGTGACTGTGCAGTCTTTATATAGTTAAAGTATCAAATTAATTAAATGAATGGAGAAACCCAGAGTTTAAAAGACCACTTAAAAAATATATTGAAAAAAAATGCCTCTCGTCATATTCAAAGAATGTTAATTGTAAGTTTGGATTGTGTTTTATTATTAAAATAAATATGGGCCTCTCCTTCTTCTATGTAGGATTATCGTGAAAATAATCTCGTAAATGGAGAGAAACAAACAGTGTTTTGTGAAGGCATCCGGGGGTCAGATCCTGTAGTCGATTGGAAGTTGATGGGTCGATGGGTGGATGTTGGGTTCGGTTCCGAGTGCCATTGCCATTGCCATTACGACACGCAGCCACGATTACCTACAGCTCAGATCGGCGACTGTTTCGATTCCGGGGCCGATACCACTCACACATTCCTCTTCCACAAGAAATTTATACCTAATTATCATCTATTACTTTTTTCTTCACGGAACATCGAGATCTTCTAACGCGTCCGATCGTTAAATTATTATAATCATTAAAGATTATTATCTTTTCTTCCTTTAAGTACAGAAAGGAAGGAACAGTACTTTGGAAATGAAATTGAAATTTATATTATTAAGTTTATATAAATTAAACACATGGCGTTCAATCCAACAGGATCAATTAGAACAAGAGATTCAAAGGAGATGCGTACAAATTTATGCAGATAAGCTGTAATTCATTAAAGTTAAAGAAGCCAAGCCTCTGACTCGCAGCCTGTGCAACTCCAACTCTGACACAGCGAATACAATGGAATTTTGATTTTATGACTTCAAAACACTTTATTTGATTTAATTAGCATCTCACGTTTTATGTTTTGGGATTTTATCACCGCAAAAAGGTGATTATACATCGATTCATCAATTAGCCAAAGTATATGATGCAACACATAAGACAATAAATGTTTGAAGCTGGAGTTAAAATTGTATCCTTTGGCTATACCATTTAGCAAAAAAAACGAAATCGGATAGACTTTAGGTAAAATAAAATAGAATATTTAAAAATAATTTAAATATAATAAAACTATAATGTTAACAAAATGATTTATTTTTTGAAAAATAAAACGGATTAATGCAATTATAATAAGGATATTTATTTTTTTTTATTTTTATGAAAACCTGTTGTCTGTTTCGATTCAATTTACTTTAAATATTTTAGACAAATTAACTTTTAGACTTTAGTTTTAATTTTTTCTTAAAGCCATTTGAGCGGCTCAACGAAAGTTAAATAATGTAATCAATAATTTCTTATGTTCATTCTACATATTTAGAAAATTATTTTATTATTATTTTTTTTTTGAATAGGAAAAAGATTATCTGGCGGGATCATCCGTAGGCTAGTTTGTAAGCCGCTCTTCGCCTAAAGGAGAGAGACACGGGTTCGAATCCCGTCGGATGCTCAATTCATTTTTACTTTTCAAAAAAAATAATAAAATAATTTTCTTAATAAATAGGATTAACATAATAAATTATTGATTAGATTATTTAACTTTCGAGGCTCAAATGGCTTTACTTTAAATATGTTGAGCTGTAGTAATTTTCTCTTAATTTTTTGTGAGTTGGTTCGGTAATTAATTAAAATTTCCCCAAATTATGAGATAATAAATGAATTTAGAGCACCTTGCTTCCACATAAACAAAATTTGATAAAATTCCGCAAAACTGTTTAAATTTTGTTTAAATTTTAAAAGGAATATTTATGTATTGTACATAGGGATAGATATATTTTATGAAAATATTTTAAAAAATCTAATTTTTTAATTATTATTAATTAATTTTAATTATTGAAATATTTATTTCCATTAAAGGAGGTTCTTTCGCGAAAAAAGTTTTAGCCTCGTAACCACTCTATAAAAATATGGACGGTGTTAAAATTTTAGGTTATGTTTTTTAACGTGACTGTACATTTTACGCCACTTCTTTCTATTTATGAATGGATCGTTTCCAAGCCATTGATATTTTATCCCCTCCACTAAAAATAATCGCCCAAATATGTTTTTTTTTTATTTTTTATCAAAACTACGTGGTAAATAATTTCAATTTTTTTTTAAGTTACTCCGAATATATTATTCTAACAAATATTAGTTTTTCATCAAGATGGTGAAAGTCCTTCAAAGAAAAAAAAGAAAATAATGATCATTTCCCCAACCTTTCCCTATCTATCATATGTAAAAAATTTCATTTTTAATCGCAATTATTTCATGTTTGGTCTGGTAAATCGTCTTCAAATTTTAACAGCGTGTTTATTATGCTTTTATTGACTAATATTCCAAGTTTCGAAGACTTCTTAAATTTTTGCGAAAGAACCAAAGAACCTTAAAGACCAAAGTGACTAAATTTTCTTTTTGAATTCTTTTAGATGTTAATCAAATGATCGTAACTTTATATATTTAGAAATATTTCTTTTTTCATTAAATGTCTAAAAAAATGTCATCACAGCTATTATTAGTATTTATTTCAGATTCAGAATTTTTTTCTAAGATTCTTCCAGAGTTTCTTAATAATTATAATATAAAAAAATATCCAATTTTCAGATGACTTAGAGCCTCATTGGGCAATTTTCACAGCGATTGGAACAAACACTTTCTTTTTACATTTGCGCTATTTGTGATTGTGGACCTTGTATTAAAAACAAATTTTTATCAGCTAGCTCTAGAATATTAAAACTCTGCAGAGATGCAATTTTTTAATACAAATTTGTGTGTTAAATTTTAACGCATAGACTAGATAAGATACAGCCTTTCAAGAGCTTCCCATATAATTTATAACGATTTTTTCTGATTTTCCTAATTTTTCCAAGAGAAAATTTTAAAGGTGACAAGCATGAAATCTGTACTTTTAAAAATACAACATTTTGGCAGCAAAACAAACTTTATATGACCATTCAATCGTGAATTGTCATCATTATTATTTCTTTTTTTCTACGATCATGTATACAGACAGAAACAAAATAATGCTTGAAAAAAATCTGAGCTCATTATTCGGTCCACCAGGCAGGTGAAGCTTTTCGATCGAAGTGAGTAAAGCTAGAACGCTTTAATTTACCTTTATATTTGTATCATTAGAATAAATTTAGGCGATTAAAATGACATGTCACTATATTGACAGTTCGTATATCAATTGGAAATATACCACTGAGAGAATTATATTTAATGGGTAGATATTATGAAGGAATTCAAAATTCAAACACCCAATTATCTTTATTTAAGCTATCTGGATGGCAAGGATTAAATTTATAATCACTAGTCCTCGAAATTTTACAAATTAAGATTACATTTTTGAGTGAAATATTTAGGTCCACCACACCCGGTAGCCAATAGGCCCAAAGTGCTATTTTTGGCACCCGTGTGGCGAACACAGCCCTTCTGCCATGTATAAAAGTTATCCATGACAACATGGGCTTATTTGATGACACTCGTGATTTCTTTAGTAGATATTTTATCAATATTTAAATTTGTAATAGACTGACTGAAATTATCTTAAATAATATAAATGCAAAGTAGTCGAGTTACCTGATATAAATGTGAAGTGTGAAATCCAGCAGCTCGAAGGAGAACACAAGCCTAACTAGTGAGTTCCCGGTCTATTCGACACTGTCACCCGGCGGAGTCATAATTGGGCAGCTCGGCACTGCTCCTGACCGACTGTTTTTCAACTCTGCACAGAATTTTGACTAATGCGGCTTCTCTAATGAGCCCCAAGTTGACAAATGCGCTTGGCGGTCTGCACGGGGGCCTCGCCTCTCAAAAAAGAACCCCTCCCCTGAAGATCTCCAGCCTCTGCGTCTCTATTCTCTCGTCATAAGTTATTAAGTCATTATGTGATTACAAAGAGCCACGTGGCCAGCCAGGTTTGTTGTTCGTTAAGTACAATGCTTGATGAACCGGAAATTTGAAGAGTAAACGTCGTCTTGGTCCCGCCCCTTTTGTTATCCGATGACGAGGCATCCGGATTATAATTCTAGTCTCGAACCAATATGATTATGACCCTACTATGAGCTGTACACTTTTCTAAGATATTTTAACTGTCAGAACCGGAAATAGAGGGATTATACTCCGGTGACATATATATTAAATTTCTTGAAAAAAAGGTGGCTTGTTGGTAAGCCTTTTTATTAAATAACTCCGTAAGATTTTATTTACGATCCTTCCGACATTTTGCACCCTAATTGGATTTTAAATCCGAAAAATCGTTATAGACTCACCGACTTCAATATTTAAGTCACCTGACTCAGAGATTAGATCTAGTTTTCCTCCTGTCTTTATTTTTCTTCTTAACATCCCCGCTTAGAGTCATGAAACTCGAATAAAAAAAAAATCCCTGAAGTCATAAAAACCGGTCGCTGCGTCGGCCAAAGTTATATTATTTCGCTTTGGTGGTGTCGTAATTTTCTTGGCTCACAAGGACATCAAAGTTGTTTTGGTGTGACTCTAGGCACCAGAAGGAGGAGGATTTCACGTTCCCAAGATGATCTGGCCTCTAGAGGAAGCTGGGAGGAGGTCAGTTGGCTGTTTGAGAGGGAGTTGGCAAGGACTAAAGAGACAACCCTGATCCTACCACCCGCCGTGCCCAGGGGGCGAAATATCTATAAGATTTGTTGCATCCCCGCGGTCACGGATTGGCGCCGGACGTCGTTAGCTTTGCGCCCTCTTGCCTTCACCTTTTAGCAGATCAAAAAGTAATACATAGAGATTTCCCACGGGAGGTCTTGTGAAATCCGTCGGAATCCCATCTTAGGGATGTCGGACATCCAAAACGAAAACTTGAAATCTTCTTAAAAGCAGACACATCACATTTTTCATAAATACCACGAAAATAACTTATATAATATTTGTTTTTAAATTCAAGCCGTCTGTTTCTCTTAGAATTCCTAATGATTTTTAGTCAATAAAGTATTATTCAAGAAAAAATGTTACATATTTGAATAATTATTATCTATCCCAATGCAATAAAACTGGCCAGTCTATTAGTCAATGAATATGGAAAAAATCAATTATTTGTTCAAAACAGCATACATTTAATTGTATTCCATGTTCTTTTCAGTCTCAAATATTATTTGTTAGTAATAGTGGTGGTGATATTAATAGATAAATATGTAATAATTCCAGCTGAAGACTAACTTTTTTGAATAACTTATTCTTTCGACATCTATTTCAAGTTTCTTAGAAGTGTTTTTGACAGAAGTAATAACTTCACATTTTTTCGTATGAAGTATTATCAAAATTTCTTAGAAACACTTGTTATTAACTTCAAAATAAGAATCAAAAGATTGTGTAGGTATCTTGATATGAATATTTTATCAAAAATTATAAATCTATAGTAAGTCTACCGATAAGATAGTTTGTGTATAATATTTTGTTTTTATTTCATTGTCAATTTTGCCATAATTTCTAATATTTTGAAATATAACTAATAAGGATTTAAGAAGTATATGCGGAAAACAAGAAAACCCTTGACAACACCTAGCTCGCCCTACCATATTGGTCTTATAAGATTCTTTCATATCGATCATAGTAAATAAACTGGACAGGCGAATGACTTACTGAACTCTCTTATTCTTTACAATTTTTAGCAACAGCCTAAGCTCCACACGTCTCCCCGGAAACGAAAAAAAAGTCACCCTTTATTACTTATAAAATAGAACAAGATAATCTGACCTTAATATAATATTTCCATCGAACTCTCTGCAAGACAAACTTCAAATGCTTCCAGACGAAATTCTTTAAGCTATAATTATTAACTTTGCCGTATAATTTACACCACCAACGTGTGTGAACAGATAAATCCAAAAGCAATGTTCTGATCAAGATGTTAAGTTAAAATGAAACCCCATATTTTCAAAAAGTCGTTAGGACCGGCCGCGACTGCATGCGTCTTTTTTAGAACAGGATCTCCGAGGTTTTATTTAAAGATTTTATATTGACCAGATGGTGATGGTGAAATTTTTATTTCTACCATTTCTTTTATTTACTATAATATAAAAACGGTTATTTTATTGAGAAAACTAAGAAAATAAAAATCTCTACGAGAAACAATAGAATCTATTGCGATTGCAAGATTTATAGAAATAAAAATATAAAAAAAGTTTCGCCATTTAGGAAATGAAACTTCCATAAAATTGATAGGTTATTTATGGAGTTGTTTCACTCAAATTGATATAATTAAATTTCTGATTTTTGCGATAATGCAAATGCGCAATAAATTTGTCGATAAAAACAAATAAATAAATACAATTAATTCCATCATAAAGGGAAAAATAAATAATGACTTTCTACGAGTCGGAGCGTGGAATGTTAAGACGCTAAGGGGAGACGATAAACTAGTGAATTTAAAGCGGGAAATGGATAGACACAAATTGGACATTATTGGGATTAGTGAAATGAGATATCCAGAAGAGGGAGATTTTTGGTTCGAAAACAGCCATAGAATCATTCACACGGGGGGCAGAATGGGAGGGCAGGAGTGGGCATTATTATGAATAAAAAAATAGGGCAAAGGGTAAAGAATTATCTACAGGTAAGCGAAAGGATTGTTATGATTACAGTGGATTCGAAACCGAAAGATACTGTGATAATCCAGGTATACATGCCTACTACATCATATGAGGACCAAGATATAGAAGAAATGTACGAACAAATTGAAAACCTGATGAAGCGCGTTAAAGGGGATGAAAATTTAATAATTATGGGGGATTGGAATGCAAGAGTAGGAAAAGGCAAAGAAGGAAAAGTGGTGGGCGAACACGGTCTAGGAAATAGGAATGAAAGGGGCGAAAGATTAATTGAATTTTGCAGTAAGCACAGTCTAGTAGTAGCAAACACACTCTTCCAACACCATCCAAGAAGGATCTACACGTGGAAAATGCCGTTAGACAAGGGGAGATTTCAAATAGATTACATATTAGTCAGACAAAGATTCAGAAATCAATTAAAGGACTGCAAAAGTTATCCTGGGGCTGATATAGCTAGTGATCACAATCTAATTGCGATGAAATGCCAACTAAAATTTAAAAACTAATAAAAAAGGGGCGGTCGCGAAAAAAAACTGGGATATATCTAAATTAAAAAATAAGGAAACCCAAAAACTCTTCGAAAACGTAATGAATAAGAAACTGGAAGAAAAAACACACACAAATAATAAAGAAGATGAAATCGAACAAGAATGGAATGACATGAAATCAAGCCTGACCGAAACAGCTAACGAAGTCCTTCAATCAAAGAAAAACGAAATTAAAAAGCCATGGGTAACAGACGAAATACGGCAACTGATTGACGAACGAAGAAAATTTAAGAACAGAAAAGACGAAGAAGGGAAAGAAACATATAAAAAATTAAGATGGAAAGTTATAAGAGAATGTAGAAAAGCAAAAGAAAAAATGATTCAAGAAAAATGTAAAGAAGTCAACGAAAATCTAGTATTGGGAAAAGTTGATGCTAGCCTATAGGACAATAAAAAGAAATTTTCAAGAAGACAAGCCAAAAAGCAAGAACATAAGAGATAAAGGAGGCCACATTATTCTAAACGAAAACGAACAGGCAAATAGATGGAAGGAACACCTAGAAGAACTCTATGGAGAAGAAAAAACAATGAACCCAATAGAAGAAGAAGAATCTGTGGACGAAAACGAATTAGGAGACCCCATACTCAGGTCAGAATTCGAGACAGCTTTGAAGGAACTAAAAAATAATAGAGCACCCGGAATAGACAATATACAAGCTGAAATCCTAAAGAACTCTGGAGAAAAGGCACGTGACAAAACTTTTTGAACTAATTAGCAAAATCTATAAATTGGGAATCATCCCAAAAGATTTCGGAAAAAAACAAAATAGTCACACTTCCCAAAAAGACAGGCGCGGATAAATGTGAAAATTTCAGGACCATTAGCCTAACCTCACATGCCTCCAAAATCCTAACCAAAATAATCCAAAGAAGAATAGAACAAAGAGTTGAAGAAAATCTGGGGGAAGACCAGTTCGGCTTTAGAAGAAACAGAGGCACCCGAGAAGCAATTCTCTCTTAGACTAATAATAGAAAGGGCTTTTATCAGGGAAGAATCTGTCTACATCGGATTCATAGACCTAGAAAAAGCATTCGATAACGTCAATTGGGAAATTATGTTTAAAATATTAAAACAGGCGGGAATAAAATTCAGAGAGAGAAGACTAATCTACAATCTATATCAAAACCAGACGGCAATTATAAATATTGGTGATGAACAAAGAGAAGCCAAAATAAAAAAAGGTGTAAGACAAGGATGTGTGCTGTCACCCATGATTTTCAACTTATACATAGAAGAAGCGATTAAAGAATTCAAAGACAAAATTGATACAGGTATAGAAATCCAAGGTCAAAAGATCGCTATGTTAAGATTTGCCGATGACATTGCCCTTCTAGGAAGCAATAAAAAAGAATTAGAGGACGCCTTGAATGGAATTAACCAAATCCTAATAGAAGAAATCAAAATGAAAATAAACAAGAATAAAACCAAGGTCCTAGTATGTACAAAAAAAGAACAAACGAGACAGGAATGCATCAAAATTAACCAAGAAAACCTAGAAGGAGTTAAGGAATTCCGCTACCTAGGAAGTAAAATAACATGGGATGGGAGGAGCAAAAACGAAATTAAATCAAGAATTGCCCAAGCAAAAATGGGGTTTAATTCAAAACAAAAACTACTATGCTCCTCCTCAATCAGCTTAGCAAACAGGAAGTTGCTATTGAAGACATATGTATGGAGCATAGCCATGTACGGGTGTGAAACCTGGACAATTGGAAAAGCGGAGAGAAAGAGATTGGAGGCTTTCGAAATGTGGTGCTACAGAAGAATGATGAATATCAAATGGATGGATAAAATCACAAATGAAGAAGTTCTTGGAAAAATCGGAGAAAGAAGAACCTTGTGGAAGAGTCTGAAGAAGAGAAGAGGTCAGATGATGGGGCACACACTGAGACATGGGGGACTGCTTAGGATATCTTGGAGGGGGAGGTGGGAAAGAAAAGGGGAAGGGGAAGACCCAGATTAGAATATTTCAACCAAATAATTGGGGATATGGGATGCCAGACATTTAGAGAGGTTAAACAGCTGGCGGAGGACAGAGTCGAGTGGAGACGGATTGTTGCATCAAACCAGTCTTAGGACTGTATACTCAATGATGATGATGTGACAATTAATTAATTTACCTTTGAGGTGGTGAAAATTCAGTGTTCGACCTTCCCCTTATGTCGCGCGAGGGTCACCTGCAAAAAAGACAAGAAAATGTTAGCATTTATTAAGAGGTAAGTTTAATGCTAATAAAACTGAATTAAAACTTCCTGTAGGTTTTTTACCTTGAAAATCACCTTTTCTAAATATATGTTTTAATATTTTGATATGAATTTCAATTTAAATAAAAAAATCATTGAAATATCATACGAGAAAGAAAAACCTGAAAACACCGCACAATTTTAACATAGTGCCCGTTTAATGTAAAATCCTTTATCTCAGAGTCTCTATCCCAAGACTTGAAATGTACACGATATCGGATATTTTTGAATTCGTAGAGGATATTGCAGAAAGGATAAGAATATATCAAATCAAATAAATTAATATGTTGTTTAATAAACTATTCTGACGACATCGAGGCAGAATACGGATGATGGAAACCACCTGAGATTTACCTTATTAGTTTTCAATCGTTGTTTTGTTGTATTTCCGTTTCAGATCATGCATCAAATAATTCTAAATAAGTATACATTATATAGAAGGGGTTTCGGTTGAAAATCTTAGGAAAATCATTAAGTTTATCGATACCTTAATATATCTGGGTGTATAATCAAGAAGGAATAGTGATTTATATAATTTAATGGTGATATTGATAGATTTTACCTTTCTATATATAATCAGCGAAATAATGCAATAAGCTTGATGATTCGGATATTCACTTGATATATATTCGAATTGGGTTTCCTAAAAGCTAATGGCCGATGTGTGTTTTGACAGTGATATATCATATCACGCATTTTCAGACTTCTAAGTCTAGATCAACTTTTGAATTAGTATAAAACATTCGGGGTATGAATTTTTGAAGAAAATATTTGTTACCTCGTGGATCGTAAAATTCAGTAAAGTGAAAGTATAGTAAGAGAATTCAAGTTGCAATACAAAAGTTTTCAGACATTTATGTCGCATGGGAGCCACCAGAATTATTTTAGGGAAGTACCCACAGGAAAATATGCACATTAACAATAATTTTCGTCATTTTGCAATAAAAAAGTAACTATTTATTAAATTTCTTAATTATTTATTTATTATTTATTTATTATTATTTATGTATTATTTATTATTATTTTGTATCAGATTTAATTTTTAAATAAAAGACATTGAATTAAATTGAAATATTTAATAATTGCACCTCCTTGTACCCCACTGATGCCTCCATGATTATGTACTTTCACTAAAAAAAGAAAATATACACATAGTTTAATATGATATTTAAAGTATTTGTGAATCTTGAAAGTTGTAGAATACGAGAAAATGTAAGTAGAAAGAGAATAGCCCTCCCTGGAATTTATAGAGAAAAATAAATTAAAGTTATTATGATACAAAAGAAGGTCTCTGTATCATCAACCAACATGTTTCACAATAAAATTATGCATCTGTTTCTGTTGATCATTAGATTCACAATAGAATGAACTTGAAAAAATAATTACAAAAATCGAAATAATATACAAAATTTTCCTATTATTTAGATATAAACATTTAAATTAAAGATTATTGGTAACCGAAATACATGAATAGATGTTAATGATTTATATTGGATGGTGGTATATTATGTAGTTATATATATTTATATACAAAAGGCAATGTAATGTACAATGAAATGTTTCCCAGATTCCCAAATGATAATACTCTAACGAGTGGTTAGATAATTGATGATGTTTTTCTTCCTCTATATAATAATGATGAGGGCTGATTTATATCACAGGACATATTTGCTTTTATCTAAATATAAAACATTGATTTTAATGTTTTTATTATTATTATTATTATTATTTATTTTGTTTTCACTCTCCTTGTGATACATTATTAGAAGCGAAAAAGATGAATCAAAAGTTGACAACAAATTCTCTTTTAAAGAAAGATAAATGGGTGTGTATTCTATGTTGTTGGTTTTTTAACTAATTTCCATGCTAGTGGGAAAGTGGGAGGTCAGGGTTCGTATCCGGTCGATACCTAATCAGCCAAGTGGTTGTTTGGGGGTGGTCGAAACGAAAGGTGACAGTGGAGGGTTACACATATCCGTATGAGGTCTCAAATATTCATCACGAATCATTTATTCAGAAGAAGCCATCTTTACTGACGCAATGCAAACAACATGCCCCAAGATTAGTTCTCAAAATTGGAATTGCCTCCGGTGATATCAGGCCTGTCATCCAACCAATTCTTCTATTCGTCTCAGAGGAAAGCATCATATCTCTGACAGATTCCATCTGTTTTATCCCTTTGACCTGACTTTTTGCAGAATTTCTATAAATAAAATAGGAAGTGTTTGTATGGTGGAGAAAAAACACAAAACAAATCCCGAAACAACAAAGAAATGCTCTGATTCTAAATTTACACGAGATATCTAGGATCATTTTTATTTTTATAAAAAAAGACGATTTGATAAAACAGATTTTGTTTGAATTGAAGAATAAATTGATAATGAATTCTCTCCTTCTCGCACCATCTTTCTTATTTTTAGAAATATGTTTAATTTTTTCCCTGTATCTTTTGATTTTATTTTGCCAAACAGCAGTCAAAGAGTGACGTCGAAAATGGAATTTCTTTGGAAAATTCTTGGTGAGAAGAATTTGCGCTTAAAAAAACCTTTGACGTAAAAAATATTTGAAAAGGAATTTAATTTCCATTTGAACTTCATTTTAGATTTATTTGTGTATTATTCAAAAATATTAACCTGAGAAAAGAGTCAAACAGAATTTATGTTAATATATAAGTCTGAATGATGAAGAGATAAAAAGTCCTTGACATGGTGAAATTTTTAAATATAGAAATCTGTGGGTTTTAAGCACATTAGACCAAAGTGTTTTTGGGATTCTGACTATCTAGAAACATTCTATGATATTGGCTTATTGCAGCCGTGCTATTCCAAGTTATGTTCGTAGGCTACTGAAAATGATATTCGTCACTTAAAGTGAAAATCTATGCAGAAGAGTTAGAAAACTATATCTACACACGGTAATTGTACCAAAGAAATATTTATCTACTACATGATTGGGAAAATTTCCACTATATTAATTTATTCATTAGTATCAAAAATTGAAGTTAATGAGTAGATTCAGAAAATTTTATTTAATTTTTATCATTATCAATGCACACTCAATCAAATATGGATGGTTTTTATATGTTTGTTTATAAGCAATAACTATAATAAAGTAGCTTTCCCTCCATCTTCATCATTAAAATGTATCTTTTGATTTAAATATTAATTGATAAACCACAACTTGTTTGATTTTTTTATTTTATTGACAGAAAAGTGTTCTTTATGATGTGTGGTCTCTCGGGCAGCTTAAGGAGCAAGGTATTTTGCTGGCATGGACTTGATGAGCTTGTTCAGAATCACTCTTATATAATTGAGTATTAACGTTAATAATAAAGCCAATGACCGTGAAATTTTAAAATCACATCAAGGAGGTAAATATGTAGCATGATTAGTTTTTGAATTTGTGACCGTCTATAGAACATTGTTTATATTAGAGCCGAACCGATCCCAGTTGTGTAGTTTGTATTTTATTAGAATTAATTGCTGCGTTTTAAAAGAGAATCTGAGAGTTGCTGTCTTCTTTGTACAAAAGTTATGTAAAAATAAAAATAATAAAATATCCCCTAATTATATTGTGTAATGTAGTATACAGTATCTATTATGAGCTAATGATAATCGATAAACGATATCGGCTATCGAGTTTGTAAAGAACTAGTTACCCAGAAAAGCAATAATTGATTGCGTTTTGTTTATTTTGAAATGAAAAAATTCATTTTAATCGGATCATCTAATGGAATGTTCTCGTGTGGCTGGAGATTAATTTTCCGTGGCATTAAAAAATGATCAATTAATTAAACAAGCTGAAATATTTACTAAGAAGATGATTTACCCTGTGTAGGCGGTGAATTAGCATGAATAACAAATACCACAAAAATAGTCAAGAGAGTAAAAAGTGAATGAATAAAAAAAGGCAAAATCATCAATAAATAATCTGTGAGTTTACATTTGATAAACCAAATACATAACAGAAATTATTTTCTTAAGAAGCTGGTTTTATTCGTCATCGACTATAAAATATAAGTAACGAACTTTGTTCACTAAATTTATATTGATTAATTACAAAATAATGGTGTAGAGGTATTTGTGTCTACGCAGATACGTCTCTGTTATAGTCCCAAAATAACTTACAAGTTCTGGCAATGGTATCATCTAGTATACCCGAATTAATACCAGGTCTTGTTTAGAGTTTGGTTGACAACATCTTTCAATATAATACTTAACCAAATATAAACATAATTCACTGAGGCTTATTTTGAGATTTCGGTTATAATACAGAGCAGCAATGCTTTTGTCTTTATATAGACAGATAGAGTAGATACATCGATGATTTGGCAAATATATAAACAGAGGTTTAGATAATAATTAATTTTCGATATTCTCTTGAAATCGGTTGAGCTTTAGAAAATTGGCTAACGATTTACGAGCGAAGGAGACGAGAAAGTACTAATATTTATTCTAACCGTTTTTAACTTTAGAAATTTAATTAAAATTTATAATACCTACACCAAGTCGAAAAGAAAAACAAAACATGTTTACATTATAAAATTGAAATTGTTGACAAATTAATCTACCTTAAAAACAATTTGATAACAATTTGATAACAAGACGTAAAGAAAAATCGAACAGGGCGAAATGATATGGAAATTTCGTACGGCTATGCTAATTAACATTAATGGATATTAAGACTTCAATCTTTTAGTCATGGTCTTATTATTTTAAGTGTCTTGTTATGGCTGTTAAGAACCACAGTATACAGTATTTCTAAACGGTCACCCAAATATGTATGAACTAACACACAACTTTCTAGGTCTAAGTATTCGGTACTTCGAGAACTAACTATCTAGTAAATTATGGCAGATTTGTGCATAAAGTAAAAACTTACGTATAGTTAAGCCTTCTGTGTGTTTGTAAGAAGAATAAATACAGTCAAACATCTTAGGGTGAATAATGTTTTGAATATTTATGTTTGTTGATGATGCAAAATGACTTCGAAAACATTTGCAAAAATTGTCATTTAGTTATCAGTAAAATTAAAAAAAAATAACAAGCTAATAAGATAGGAAGAGTTGATGTTTTTGGTGAAAGGATCCAGTAATAAAATACCTTCTAAAAATCAGAGCTGAAATTGACCCGGGGCTTATACTGACGGCATGTGGGCAGCAGATGGGCTCAGTCGTCGTCTCTTAACTGAAATTGCAAACCCTAACCGAGGCTAACGAGAGGCCGCCTCCAACAGGTTTCGGTTATACGGCCCACGTGGGCCGTATCGCGTGCACACGCGCCTTCAGGGTCCAACTAAATGGCCCGGTGCGGCCTTACATCATCTCCTTTGTTTTCGCCAATTAGAAATTATGCTAATGCCGACCAGGCTGACGAAGAACATAACACAGGGCTACATTTAAGGGTAATTCGTGGACATCGTATTGTAAAGGATGCGTTTTCATAAATCTGTACCGCGATTTATGGCTTCACCTCTACTTCTAATAGGTCTAATATTATAATAAAATATTTTCATTGGCGCAAGATGCCTCGAGTTACAAGTTAACTCTCACCGATGTGAATTACTTTGAAGGATGTTATGAGGAAAGTCATAAAATTGCCAAGAAGCGAATAAATGAAAATGATTTTCTAAGAATATGCAATTTTTAAAAAAGACGAAAAACAATAAATAGTTTATAATAAAAAGAGTTTTTTTTTAGAATAGGGTTTAATTGGATGATGTTTGGTGATTTGAAAAAAAGTTTCTCAGATATCGGTTAAAGTCCAAGTTAAAATATGAAAATTTTATGTCAGTTTTCAATTAATTCGACTTGTACCATAATAGACAATCTCAAAACTTAAGTGAAAAACGAACTTAGTTTGTTTATTTGAATGCAAGTCAACTTGTGTGAAAACGTGTATGAAACTTGAATAATGTAATTTAGAATTAATATAATTGAAATAAATAATCCCAGAAGAGATAGAAACAAATTGCTATCTAATTTGAATAAGAAGAGATACTTCCATTGCATATTACAAATTAAACTATTTTAGAAGAAATTTCACTTTAATTTGCTCTTCAAAAATGTTTAATAAAGAAGAAAATATAAATAATAAATTAATTTGTAGTATTTATAACTAAAAATCTAACAAATTGACTTTAGTACTAGATATACTTACTGTAAAACAAAAAAGAAATCTATGACTGAAAAGATCAAGAGGAAGACGGTATCTATTGTTGGATTTTATGATAACTCTAAATATAGAATAAAACAGTTGTATCATTTTATAATTTACTATATTACCCACGGCTCAATTCATAAAAAATTGTGTGTCTTCTTGCTGGCACACATTTCAGAAATGTTTTTAAGTCAACGCCAAAGCTTTCCGAAAGAACACTAATAATGAGAATACATATACACTATATAGTTTATAAAATTGGTTTGTTAAATTGAAAATAATTTATATCAATATCTTACAAAGAAATTTTTATTTAAAATACTATTTTAATTTTTACATTAATTTGAGAATAATTGAGCTGTACTATAATAAATTATTATATTCGAGACTAGAAAAATACTTTTTTATTTAAATTAAGTATAAGAGCTTATCATTAAATAAATAATTTAAATATTATGTTTAAGAAATTTAATTCGCGTATACAGCAAGTTAAAGCTTTTGAAATTGTATTGTTCGATACCTGACTATTCGGGTTGCATATCCATTAGGGGTAAAGGATTCTCTTAAAGACACTCAGACCATTATTTACGGAAATAGAGACGTTTAAAGATTTTAAAGACAAAAAATTTCAGAATTTTTGTAAAAATCTTATAAATTCGATTGTTTTAAGGCTCTCAGACTATTATTTACGGAGATAGAGACGTTTAAATTTTAAAGACAAAATTTTTTTAGAAATTTTTAAAAAATCTCATAAATTCGATGGCTCTCAGGCCATTATTTACGGAGATAGAGACATTTTTTTTTATTGCCGATTATTTTTTTTTTCAACCAACCAGAAAGCTGGATTTAGCTAAGTTAGCTTGTATAAATTGGTAAAAATAAAGCTGATAATGCTCGAATAATTTCACTAAGCAAAGAAATTATTTAAAAGAAAATATTTTAACATTTTTTTAAAAGTTAATAAAAAACAATGTAATTAAAACGATACAAATTTGCACTTCACTATTATATATCAGGCTAGACAGACAGAATAACCCAAATGTGAAGTGGAAGGATTATTTATGATTATCAAATTGACACTATTTTGGGATTGTTTATTATAAGAAATCATGGTTAGCTAACCCGATAATCGATCCAGTCATAGGTTATGTTGAGAATATTTGTTCTGGAATTTAATGAATTAAATAATTTCTGCTTATTATACCTACTTAAATATTTTCATTTATTCGTGACTATATTTTTTAGTATAATTTAATGGATATTTAATAGGTTAATTTAATGAAGACCTATGAAATAAATACCAATCTTTATATTTAGAATAGTCTAATTTATCTTTCTTATTTTTAATTACCATTTTTATTTGTTTCGCGTGCAAATGAAAACTTGCCACATAGTTTTGCACTTTCCCATATATACGGGATACATATAAACTATATTTTTTCTTGAGATATAAATATAAATAATGGGCCTAATCATACTCTAAGAGAGCGTTAAAGCATTATAAGATTCTAAATGAATATTGTTTTAACGTCAAGCGTTAAAACGGTATGATAAAAAATCTAAGAAAACAATAATAAAATAACATTTCTTATTATGCCAAGTGCTAAAATTATGAATTGTTTTATTTATGATATTTATTCAAAAAAGAAAAAAGCTTGAAACATAAAATTTAAGTTCAACAAGTTAATATAGCTTTGAATTACCATCATGAATAAAGAAAGATTGTGGTAGAGTGATAATCATTAAAAAAAAAAAAAAAAAACTGCAAGGTGAAGAAAAAGATTTAAATATTTTTTACTAGAAATATGATCAAAATTATTCAAAGACAAAAATTTCTATAGAAGAAAAAAATGTCCCGATAATAATTTCGTCCTCGTTAAAGAAATTAATTAAGAATAATTTTTGAATTTCAAATACGAGTATATATGATTTGAATTTATGTTAATTTTACAAGTAGGTAATAAATTCAATTGTTATAATTTTATTTTTATTATTGGGAGTAGAAAGGATTTTTAGTAACATGACTAGCCTGGATGTATACCGGGTGTCTTAGCAAAACTGTTTCAATGTAATATCTCCCTCTTTAATAAATATTTTAAGTTAAAAATTGTACTAATATTATAGACTTACACATATATATTTTGAGACTAAAATTAAAAGCTCTTTCATTTCTGGTCATCTCGAAAATGAGATCAATTTGCTTATTTATAAATAAACATTTCGGCTTTCTCTTTTCCAATGATAGGGAGGTTAATTCGAAATTTGAAAGGATTAGTAATATAGCCTATAGCAGCGTCTCGGAAGTTATTTGCAGTGGCCTCCTCTTGGAAAGCAATGGCAACCTACCAAGAGTATAATTGCCCAGTAACCTCTCCAAACTAGCCGTTCGGAACCGGCGTTAAAAAGTAGGCCCCGTTTATCTGTCTAAAACAACTAAACATACTCAGCACAGGTAGATATATGTGGAGAGGAGCCAAAACATCAGGGAGACCTGATATGGCACTTAAAAAAAGAAGATATAATTATAAGGATTATTATATATATATTTTCTCTTTTTTTATAGATTCTACCATGGCTTTTGTTCTGAAGAGATAAAATCAATAATCCCTCCAAAGGCTTTATTCGAGCGAAATCCACGATTTTCTAGGACTCAACACCCCTACTCGCTTAAATTGGATACTAACCGAACGAACGCATTCGCCAACTCGTTTATGCCTATGACATCCAGAGACTGAAACTCTCTTCCTCCGACCATCTTCCCAGCAACATATAACCTTCAATCTTTCAAGACACGAATCCACGTACACCTTCAACTCCGACCCAATCCCTAAAACTCTTCTTATTTCCAAGATACAAGGGTCCACCGCGGATTTCAGTGGTTGAACCTTTTCGGTGCAACTTCTTCTTGTATCAGTATCATTATAAAAAATATAAATAAATAAGTATAGTATAGACATCGCACTCCTTAAATACCCTGGATGGTAAATCCGTTATATACATCCCACATCCATGAAGTTATAAATACAGCTCCAAAATTGCATTGAGGTGAAAATAAACCCCGTTGCCTGTGAGGGGATTAAGAATGAAGACTAGGAAGAAGAGGAGGCTGAGATGAGTAATAGGCTTCAGGTTGGAGAAGATTCAACCCGATATCATCCACTGATTTATGTCCGCCGAACCGGCAGCTGGAAGAGACGAACGGGAGCCGGAACTGACAGAAATACGTTCACCAGTTCGGATTACAACGCGCCGAACTCAAAGGCTAGGCATCCAGTCCAATACTGGAGGAATTAATTTTTTGACTGATGCACCAGACTCTTTTGAAATAAACGAAGGTAATTATGTATGGCTTTCAGCTAATTTACTATAGGGAATTGTCATAATTGATTACGTTTTAAAAAGCAGATGTTTAAGACTCTAGGAAAGAAAAAAACAACAACACCTGATTTCTAAATTTAAAACGTTTAAGAATATATCAAATAAGACAGGGTTAGACTGAAAAACTTATATAAATGTATTATATTATCATATTCTTGATGGTAATAGATTAATAAATAGATACAATTCTCTAATAAAACTACCAAAAATCATGACACTGTATTCTACTAGATCCGAGATGGAATGAAATATTTTTAGTTATATGTCAGAAGGGTTGTGTTCATTCCCCCCGGGTGCTAAAATTAGCAATCAGGACCAATTACTACATTGCAAATGACAACCTCTTGTGATTTCCTTAAAAATTTAAAGTCTACTTCTATCGAAAATTCGAACTCTTATATTAAATTTTGTTATTGACAAAAAGGAATTTCTTTCCAAAACGTTTCATTTTCTATTAAAGTATTTTGTGAGTGCTCTATAAAATAATTTTATTAAGAAAATGCAAAGCTTTTGCACACATTATTACCATCTCATAATCTATTCTTATCGCTTTTAGTTAAAAAATCAAGACTAAACACATTTTTTCCGTTTTCTTACTATGAAAATTGAGTGATAATTGTGTTCGAGGGTCTATAACTTACCATAAGATCAACCAAGGCATATATTAACATTTTTTCCCTATCCAATGTGTTAACATTTTCCACTGTACTTATGTAGTCATATTCTACCCGACACTCTTCTTAGATTTCTCAACAATATTTGACCAGTTCCATTTCCTTATTCGCTCAAGAAAATTGTTCTTCAATATTTGTTTAAAATTTGATTTGGGTTAAATTGATTATTTCTATCAGATCCTTGCTGCGTTTTAGTATGAATCAGCAGACGATGAGTTAAGAGCTCGAAATATATAGAGTAAACTAAAAAAATCTTTGTATTTTAATTTTTCTCCTAGTGAAACACCACCAACTCCAACCTAATTTAATTTGAATCAGGAACCTAGTCTCTTCTTTTAAGTGCCAGGTCTCCCTGACGTTTTGGCTCCTCTTCACATATACCTGTGCTGAATGTGTTTAGCTGTTTTTTTACACAGATATACGGGACCTACTTTTTAACACCGGTTCCGAACGGCTAGTTTGGAGAGGTTACTAGGACAATTATACTCTTGGTAGGTTGCCATTGCTTTCCAAGAGGAGGCGACTGCAAATATTTGATCTGCCGAGACTCAGTCTCGAAGCAGCGTATTTCAGGCCATCGGCCCGACATCTTTTTCTTTTCAAAAGTTTTTATTTATAATAAACATATACAGGTATATATATTACAAGATTTAGGTAATAATTGACAGATTATATAATATACATTACATATTTTCATTAGGTTTGAAACCACCTGCCTTGGATTATGGCTTATGTTGCTTTGATTTTTGTTCTTTGTGATTATGATAACTTCTTTTTTGATACATATAAGTTTATGTGAGATACTTACAACTAGATTTGTTTTTATTAATTGATTCGTTAAGGGGTTTTTCACAGGAAAAATTCAAAGGAACAAAAAACCTGTAATCGGCCCGACACTATAACCACTGACCCATAGTCGCCTCCATGGAGCTCTACACAAATCCAAGAAAATTTAATATAAAATATCTTTCAAGATTTTCTTTAATAATACTCCTATAACTTTTATTCTTGTATTTTTATATTAATAAAGGCCTACTATATTTTGATCAAATTCTGTTTTTTTAATGTTGGGCCTCTCCTAAAGAAAATTTCTACGTACTTGCCATTTATATAATATGTATAATGCCAGCCTAATTTAAATGAAAGAGTTGTTTTGTGAGAAAAATAAGAAGATTCTTAAAAGTTGTTTTATAAACGAATCCACAAAACATTTGCAAAACAAAATTAATTTTCTTCAAAAAAAGTTAATTACAAAAAAAGAAAGACCTTTTTTCGAATCAAACAGAATTTAATATAAGTATTAAAGAAATTAAAAATAAACGCCATTAAAAACGAATAAATATAAAAAAATAAAATACATTTTTACTTTTTTTATAATAATATTAATAATAAAGTCACGCATCAGATTGATATAAAGTTTAAGTTCAAGAAATACAGATTGATATATCAAAGAAAGAAATAAAATAATATAATATAATAACAAATGAATTCATAAAGGTAGAGTAAATAAGATAAAGCTTAAAATAACATATGATTTTAAGGGTTCCCTTAAAATTTACGTGCAAATTATGCTAAATATATATAATTTCAAAATAAACTTTTATCTGACATCTTGATAGAAAGGTAAGGTAAGAATATTTCAAATTATACAATCAAGTCAGACGCTAAAAGGAATCGTTGAGATTATATATATTTTCCTAACCATGACCTAGTTATTTATTATTATTATATTTTATTTTTTTAATAAATTTTGTTTTATTTTACCCTCTGATTATTCATGATATACACGCGAAAAATTTGCAAACCAAATGAACATGGGCTGAGTGTTATTAGCGAGACACCCGTGGAGTCGCACGTGAGATTCGGAAAGTTAGCAAAGATCGAAGTTAATTAGAGAGCGAGGGGTTCCTAATTGGCCAGCCCTTCTCGCATGTGTTTGTCAGCTGTCGTGACAGCCACAAAGACGGCTGCCAATCAAAAATCCTTTGCATGAAAAGATGAATCAAGACTGACTGTTTCAATCATTCACCTAAATGTTCTTTCGTCGATGAAGATTTTGGCATTTCGCAAATTTGCGTAACAAATAAATAAATCAATCAAGCTGAAAATATATAAAAGTGTCAATTTTAGTTGAAGTTTCTTTCTGAGAGTGAATGAAGAGGCTTTATAAAAAAAATGAGTCTGATTCATTCGCTCACCAACTCATTTTCAGAGAATTTCCTTTGCCGCTGGTCATTTGGCCAGGCAGGAAAAAGTACTTAAGAATTCAAAGAAATGCTTTATGTTGATCTTATTTATGGATGTGAATGCTTGGTGGAATCATACAACGATATCACTATAAGGCATTCTAGAAAATTTTGAAAGAAAAATGTAGCATAGTATTATCATTTTTAAAGTACTTTCTTTTCATTTAAATGGATCATCATGATAATTATTAATTTAAGTATAATATTGAAAGTAATGAAAGGCAGCCCAGGGGTAGTGAGGAAAGAAAAATTAACATTAATAAGGTGTAATTTATTGGAATCCTTCCTCCTTTTCTTTCAAACCGACGTTTCTGAGGATTCTTCCCTCCTTCTTCAGGGTTTCAAGAGGTGAATGAAGGAAACAAATAAAATGCTTCCTTCTTCTCTCCACAGCAGTGTAAAAATCGTTTCTTCCTTAGCAGAAGCATAGAAAACAATTTTTTTTCTTTCTTTTCTTAATTATTATATTAAGCACTGCTGTGGAGAGAGGAAGGAAGCATTTTATTTATTTCCTTCATTGAGCCCTTGTAACCCTGAAGAAGGAGGAAGAATCCTCCGAAACGTCGGTTTGAGAAAGGAGGAAGGATTCCAATAAATTACACCTTATTTGGATATGTATTAATTTTTTCTTTCCTCACTACCTGGGCGGCGTTCCATTACTTTCAATTAAAAGTTCTACCAGTCCGTCTCTCTCCAGAGAAAATTTCGTTGCAAATAAGTATAATATATTTTTGAATTCATAATTTGATATCGATATCTATGTTATAAGAGTCTTTTTAGTAGGTTATTTTTGTCTGTTTGTTTGTGGTAAACCTGCGAAAAAGAATTAAGACGTATAGGTAAATATATATATTAAGGTGTCTCAAGACATAAGGCAGGATTTTTTTTCGTGAAATCATATACGGATACCCTCTTTTTTCTGTTTGACCTCAAAAAATCAAATAATAAATATTATTGCGATTGAATAATAATAACTTGTGCCGACTTGATGCCAAAGATAGACATGAAAATGTGTACCTACTAAGTTAATATGGAAGGATTCTAGAACTCTATGTTTATTTGGTAAATAAAACACGAATATGTCCAAATAATATATCTATTTAATATTTAATATTTAGAAAACATTATTCTTTAAATTTTTCTTTAAATTCTTTAAATCTTTAAATTTTTCAAAGTTTGCTGTTTATGTGGAGCTTCATCTGCGTAGAGCGTTTTCGCTTTCAGTGGACGACATGTTTCGCTGCAAGTCGGCACCGGTTACCGTCGTTAGGCGTACACGAAATTGTATTTATAATATTGTTTTGACATCAAACAAAAAAATTAGGAGGGTATGCGTTAAAAAAAAGACTGATTTTTTCGGGACACCTAAAAAAATATATATACCTATAAATCATTAGAATATCTAATATATATATCTTTTTCCCCTTTTGCCAAGATAGAAAATTTTAGAGAGTCCCCTTAAGCATTTTTTCCGATTTGAAATGAAAAAAAATTATGTTTATTTTAATTAGTATTTTATAAATAGATGAAAAAATATCATATTTTTTTGCATCCTTCTCAGTATCGTAACTAAGGTGATATTTGTCCCACCCCTGAAAACAAATTGGTTACCTACTGTCCCAACCCTTGTATTTTATTAATTTTTTTGAGCTTGTGAGCAATAACACACTCTTCCAGCATTGCATGGGCTGTATAGCGTTATTTACGTCACTGAAAACTGGATTGGAGAGATAAAATCTTTTTCTACATTAAGATATAGTACTTATTCGAATAACATGTTTCTAGTTTACTTTCTTTAAAGATATTAATATGAAAAATTAAAATCAGAAGATTTAAAATCTATAATAAACTTGTGAATAATAAAAATGATTAATAAGTCAGATTTCAACATTTTTTTTTTTTTTGCTTTTTTTTATGTATAAAGCTTAAATAAATTATCTCTTCATGAATATGCTAAAAATGTGGGGTTTTAAAAGGCTTTAATTAAGCGGATTTTAAATAAAATAATTTTCACTTTATATATATGATAAATATATATAGACAGAGAGAGAGAAGGATATGTTTAATTTGGATTTATGGAAAAGCTCATTTCAAATTTTGTTACTTACTAATCCTTAATAAATAAATTGAATGTATAAAAGTCTTTAGGGAAAATTTCTACTTTCAACTACTTGTCCGTATTAATACTTTTCTTTTGAAGTCTCTTGAATATAAGACCATTTACATATAATATTTTAGTCTCTATCTATATGTATTTGTAGGATGTTTGTTTGTGAGAGAGTAACTCAAAAATAAATAAATAAATAAATAATAAAAAATAAATTAAATTAGAAATATTAGCTGTAGCTCCATCTCTGGTTTATTGCATTGTCTGTGTCTTTCAGAAATAAAATTGGAGTTTCGAAAATACACATTTCTAGGTAGATGAAATATTGATAAATTTGTTTTGTTGTATTAATAAGCTGATCACATAATAAACGATATCTCAATACATAAGAATCGTTGTTATCTGACTAGCTTGCTATTACCAGGGACGAGCAACTCATATTCAAACCTGTCGCGGCACGCTAGCTGTTTGTCAGTAGCATCATCACCCCGGTCATAAATAGCTATATGTTGTATAATGGGAGCCCCTGTTATTTAGACAACTGAATTGGCAGATCAGTTAAGGGTATTTCTACCCTGCGAAAAAAGGCGCAAGCCATTTCTCCATTTTTACTTCATCCAATGCGATAAAGTATTAAATCAGCCTTGATTTCAGATGGATGGATGGATGGATGTAGGTATGCTACCCTTTTTTCGTTGACGATTTTTCCACACCGTTCAACCGATTGAAATGAAATTGAAAAACTACCATTACTTTAAAAAAATGAAGCACTGATAAGTTTTTTGTATATATCGGCCCACAAACATTAGTACTTTATTCCAGTATTTTTTTAACTTCATCTAAATATCTTGAAAATGACTTAACCAATATTGATGAAATTTAATATTCTAAGTACCTTGAGTACTACAAAAAAGGTTTTATAAAGTTTTTAGTAAAATTATATTTTAAAGTACTTTACCTTAGAGTAAAATAGTACTATTTAAAATTCTTTAAAATTTATTCATTTGGTCGGTATAATATAGCTCATGGTCAATGGTCGCCAGTCCTAGCCTTTAATCCATTGGCGCCGTCGTGTACCGCACGACAATGCACTTATTATGGCGTATCGTCTCTAGCTATCTCAACAAAACGAATTTGGAACCATGAGAAATAACAGATAAAATATTTATAATTAATTAGACTGATGATGAAGGTTAAACCTTCAAAACTATAGAAGTATAGAGTCTAACAAATAAATTATATATACTATGCTATCTGCAACAAGCGGAAGATCATATTTTTATTTAAGTGTCATATCAGGTCTCCCTGACGTTTAGGCTCTTCTTCACTTATACCTGTGCTGAGTGTGTTTAGCTGTCTTTACACAGATATACGGGACCTACTTTTTAACACCGGTTCCGTTGGAGAGGTTACTAGACAATCATATTCTTGGTAGGTTGCCATTGCTTTCCAAGAGGAGGGGACTGCAAATATCTGCCGAGACTCGGTCTCGAACCAGCGTATTTCATGCCAGCAGCCCGACACTGAAATACGCTGGTCAGAAGATCAACATTATTGATTTTTCTATATGAATCAACAACTACAACTATTGGCAATACAAAATCTTTTCAATTAAGTAGATGTACTAAATTCTAACAAAATGTACAGGTAAACACGGATCATGGAAAAATTACCCGAACGATGGTTCGGCTCATTTCGCCCTTAGGTATAAGGAAAAGTTGTATGATAAGCATTATTACCGAGGGGTGAACCTCGACCTAAAATCGTGTACACCTACTTTCACTTCCAAGTAGAAGACAATAGATGACAATAGATTATCTAATGAATTCCAAAGTAATTCTAAATAATTCCAAAGACGGTGTACATCTAATTTCAATCGCGCTTCACCCCTCGATTATCACTTTATTTTTAATATACTAGAAATATGAAAAAAAGATTATTATTATTTTATTTTTTATTTTAAATAGTATTTGTGAAAGAAGAGAAGACTTATGAAATAAGTCTGTCTGTGTTCGACTGACAGGGTTTCTACATTGTCACATATGCCAGTCGACGGGACAGACAGTTGGCCTGAGGCTCAGTCTGTCATACAATCCAGGAGATAAACACACACACAGCCCCCCTGACCCCCCTCCCTCCCTTTTGCCCTTCTCCAGACACATATATACAAACACATACATACACTCACTCAGGAGCAATCAAGTTATAACGGGTGAAGGGTAAAAAAAAATTGTCAACTTGAAAGAACCCCACCGTCCCCGTCCCCTCATCCCATACGATATTTTCTAATTTCTTATAACTTTTATATTTTTTTATTTTTGAGAAACTCAATTTATATAAAGGAATTAATGAAAAACTCCATTTCAACTCTTAAATAAATTACTTTTTTCTTTCATTTTACGGGCAATGCGCATGATGAATATTAAACTCGATGAAATCATTATCATCCCCTACGAAAATGCAAACAGAACAAGTGGACTGAACATCTCATTATATTTTATATTCTATATATCTTCAGAGTGAAAAAAAGATAAGTCGATCAATTAAATAATTTAAAAGTAATATTCGTTCTAACAACTAAAAGTTTTGAAATTATTTCCCTCGGAAAGTTTTTTTTTATTAAAAGAAATTGTATTTTTCAACTTTTGAGTTGGAATAAATTAATTCAATGAATGGAGAAAATTTATTAGAATGATTGTAAAAGGAAAATTGAAAAATATTTTATAATTGACAATGTGATGAGTAAAGTAAAGTATAATTTGTTATTATATTTTTCTTAACCTGAAAAGATAGACAAACGGAGACTAAATCAGTGAGGATAGCAAAGAAATCAAAGAAGCTTAATATTATAATATAATATAGGTAAAATCTAGGGGTGAACCGCGACCTAATGTCGTGTACACCGAGGGGTGAACCGCGTACACCTACTTCCAATTGTTCTTCCAAATATTTCCAAGTACTTCCAAATATTTCCATATTTCCAAGTACTTCCAAATATTCCCAAGTACTTTCAAATATTTCCAAGTACTTCCAAAATACTTCAAAAGAGGTGTACACCTACTTCCAATCGCGGATCACCCCTCGGTGCACACCTACTTCCACTTCCACTTCCATTTCCAAGTAAAAGACAATAGATGAAGTGATGAATTCCAAAATAATTCCACATAATTCCAAAGACGTGTACAGCTAATTCCGATCGCGGTTCACCCCTCGGGTAATATAATAATATCATTTATAATAGCTCTATTTAAAGTCGCATTCCGTTAATGGTCGCCGCGTTGCTATGTTTGTTCTTCGCTTCATTATATTTTCAGGCCTAAAACATTGAGATCATATTTGCAAAAATACTTTGCATGTTTTGAACCCATGTTATCTTTTCCCTTCAAGATTCCCTTTTTTCTTGGATGATCGATCATATTGTTACATCAAATGCAGACTGTTTCAAACTATTAAACACATTCGCAGTTTCTTTTCCTTAATTTATTATTTCTACATATCTCTAAGTTAAGTCTTTTGTATTTTCTCACTTTCAACGAATTTTAAAAGCTTATAATTATTTATTTTGCCCTTAATCATATTTTTTATTCCCATTTGATAAAATATCTAATAAAACAAGAAGAAAACGAAATTTTATTTTCTGATGAAAAATGGGAAAACTCCTAATCTTTATATATATATATATATTTTACAAATTTCGTCGTATATATATATTAATTTCCTTATGAATTCATGATTTTTCATCATTTTATAAGATTTTAAATGAAATAAATCAAAATCTTAAAAAATAATGAGGTTATTACTATTTATTTATTTATATATTTGAGTAAAATCAATAAAATATAAACCACTGTGGTATGTTTACAATCTTCTTCATCTCATTTTTGTTGCTTAAAAGCCCTGTAGGAGGATACTTGGGGTTTCATATATAAAACAAATAAAAATATTCTAATCGAGGATTACCCAAAGTGTTATTGACAAATATATTTTTACAATATTTCAAGCTACTTTGCAAATAAAAAAATAAATTTAGTTGGCCTTAAGAATTTTCTAAAATTATATCCCAGAGAGCCATTTTGTCTTTATTTACAAAAATCCTTAGAATCTTGAGCGTATTTTAATCCCCCTTAAATGTTTCTAAATTTAGATCATTTCCCCTTCTATGAAACGAAATGGGAAGTACACCTTTATTTGTCCAGGAGGAGTGAAAAATCAACAAATCGTTTGCCGTTAGACGAATACTAAATCCCTTTCATGTAGTCTCAAGGCGTGCAGAGATGATTCGTTTTCTTCAGACATTTAGATTCTCCTTTCTAAATCCTTTAACATTAACCTTCTTCCCCTAAAATTCTTTTTACTTCGAGAACATAGGATAACTAATTATATGTTATCTATTACCCTCTGTAATTATGAATATTAATTTTAGTTCATTTACTTATATAATTAAAAATATTTTGTTTTGCCGAGAGTAGCAGAGTTGTTGATTCATAAAGAAACATTAAGCAGAGGACAACCTTATTAATTTATCTTTATGACACTTATATAACCTTGGCCATTAACATAGCTGTCTCTAATGATTTCAAGTTCATTTCTCTTAAGTCAATTGTTGGTATATGGTATATGTTTTTTCATATTTCTATTTAGCTATAGGATCAAATGAACTGAGGAAGAGGAGCTTAAAATGAAAATTTATAAAAAGAAATGTATAATTGTGTTGTGTGTCTGTAAAAAAGAAAAAAGAAATAGGAGGGTATACAAAGAAGCTAAGACAACAGGTAGAGTAAAGGAATTTAGCTATAAAGTTATAGAGTAATAAATCAGGGCCGCCGCGTGGGTAAGAAGTCGCCTGTGTGCAAAAGGAATTTAGCGCCCTTTTTCATGATACAAAATTTGTAAACTAAACAAAATAATTAATTTCTATTCAAAAAATGTTTATTTACTAGCTAAATCTTGTCTTTATTTATTAATTTTCATTATATCAGATGTTTCATGGCACTTTAGCATTTAAAAGTACAAAAATTATCGTGGCGACATGACGCCTCTTCGATGAAGCGCCTGTGTGCGGGGCACAACCTGGAGTAATTTAACATCATAAGTTAAAAATACTGTGTCTCCTCATGCTAAAATGAGGAATAAGAATCTCCAATTATTATGAACACCCCTTTTAAAAAAATAAGATTTTGCTGAAGAGTAAAGACTGTTTATATAGTTCTAAGACTTGTTCGATAGGAAAAAATTATTAGTTGAATGGATTAGAGAAAAAATAAAAAGTTTGTGGAAAAATTTGCTTAATGTAGTTTTTTCACAAATGCAAAAATTCAAAAAGTCTTAAAAACTTGGAATATCTACTCTTATTAAACAAGCAAAAATTTTATATTTATTTATATATATATTTGTTTGTATATTTGTATCTTGGTTCTATTTTGAAAACGACTCTACCGATTTTGATGAAATTCACGGGTTAGGGGGATTTTGGGGTGACAATTCGATCTGTCGCGGTCTCATCATCGACAAAATTGTTTTTGATGAGTTTTTTCGTAATCAAATTAATTTTTCTCAGGTAGACAAATCCCATTCTTAGGGTTTTAAAAAAGGTTACTCTTTTCCTTATGTACCCAGGCAGACAATGGGTTGCCTTAATTCATTGTTCTAAAAGGCCTTGAAGAAGTATTGTAATTGTGGATTTTAACATATTTTGTTCTCCATAAACGTTAGAAATATTAATAAACGTTTTATAATTGTTTTTATAAAGAACTTTATTTATTTAATAGAATAAAAAATAATCAAGAATTTATTTAAAAATATATTTCGCATAAGCAGGTCTCAATTTTCTGAAAAAACAACACATTTTGATAGGTTTTATTTATTAACAATTGGATGAATAAAAATGAATCATATGGTTGAATCAAAACAGGTGCAGGAGGTGGGGTGCAGTGGTGGGGGATCCGGGGGTAGGGCGAGGTTTTGGGGGTGGGGTCAAGCGGGGTGGGGGGTGGGGGTACAGTGGGCGAATATTATATATATTTGTATTTTTTTTAATTTGAAAACGGTTCTCAAATAAAAATCGACCTTTTTATCAGAATTTTAAATTAAAAATAATATTAAAATAAAGGTTTTAACTGAAGGAAGAAGTTACCGAGCATCGCTCGGTGCCTCCAGGTACTAAGTCATTAAAAGCATAATAAACACACTGTTAAAATTTGAAGACGATTTACAACACCAAACATAAAATAATTGCAATTAAAAATGAAATTTTTTACATATAGTAGATTGGGAAAGTGTGGGAAAATGATGATTATTTTTTTTTTCATTGAAGGACTTTCACCATCTTGATGAAAAACTAATATTTGTTAGAAAAATATATTCGGAGTAACTTAAAAAAAATTGAAATTATTTTCTTCGTATTTTTGATAAAAAACAAAACAAAAAAACATTTGGGCAATTATTTTTAGTGGAGGGGATATAAGCACAATGGCTTGGAAACGATCCATTCATAAAGAGAATATAGTAGTGTGAAAAGTACAGTCACGTTAAAAAAACAAAACATAACCTAAAATTTTAGCACCGTTCATATGTATAGAGTGGTTACGAGGCTAAAACTTTTGTGTGGATTGTCACAAAAGAACTACCTTAAAAAAGAGTTCAGATGATAGAGCACAAATTTATAGGTACCCATAAGAATGTTGCAGGATATTTTGGTGTTGTGGTAGAAAAGGGAAAAGGAATACTTAATTATAAAATTTTCCCCACATAATCGAATTCGATTTTCAGAGAGGTGTGAATGAGATGAATGCGAACATATGCATCAAACAAATCTTCGTACTCTTTTGATGACTATATCCATGATCAAGTCACAAAGCGAATGCCTGACTGCATGCAAAAGGTTATCATATGTATTTCCTGTTTTCAACATTGACTAGGAGGCTCGATAAACTGATCATCCAGAATTTGATCAGTGACCGGTAAATTATATCCGGAATATAATCAATTCTGTTAAAAGTTATAATGTCCATTCAGCAAATTGGCCACTCGGTCTGTGGCGGCTGCTTCCTGTTTAATTACTACAGTCTCCATATGTGTTTCCCTTCTCAACACTCCTCTCTCTCATCATAAATGAATTCGAATTAGGCCAAAAATTCACCCTTTCATTGACTGGGTGGAGATTTTTCACATATAAAAAAAATCAATTAAAATGGTCCATTTTTTATCGCAGTTGTTTCAATAAATCCAGTTCAGAAAATATTCGAAATGCGACAAGATTGAACATGCAAAAATATTATTCTATAATTTTCCGATTAACTAGACTGTGTATAATTCATATGAAATTACTCCATTTTTGAATGATTTTTATTTCCCAAACGCTAGCTAATGTTACTGGTAATGTCAATTTTCCCTAGTGGATTCAAAGTAATCTTCTTGTTTGCAATTTCAAAATATACATTTTAATGAAATTTAAGAATTATCATTTAATTGCAAAATATGTTTTCATAATATACCAAAACATTCAAAAGCTCAATATTGATTTGAAATAATTTCATAAAAATAATAAAAATTGAAAAAAGAGAATCGAACCCTAATCACGTGCATACTAGATTTTATACTATTTTTTCCTATATTTTACTATTACTTTTGTTTAACATAAATATGAAATAATAATTAGCGAACATAGGCAGACAAAAATAATAGTAGGTTATATTTATAAAAAAGTTTCTTGATAGATTTAAAACGTAAATCTTTTTTTCATCGAGTTAAAGCTTTCGTCTAGTGCAGTGGTTCTTAACCTTTTTAAACTGCGACCCAAATTTGAGAAATATGTTCATGTCGCGACCCCCCCCCCGTGAAAAAAAATAATTACATTTTTTTAGAAGATACTTGAGAAATGTTCTTCAATTTTCAATGATGACTTTTTTTAACTCACATATAATATTATTTTGAAACAATTAAGATAACCAAAGGTACTTTTCGATCTAAGGACAATTTAATGAAAAAGAGCGTGTTTTTCATACCTGTGGGAATTTCAGAAAAGCAGTAGATTGCGTCAAACTAGTCTTAGAACTAATTAATTTAAATGAAATCTTATAGAAAGTAGTGAATATTTCAAATCTTCTAAGGAATATGATTAAATTAAGCTAACATATTTAAACCTAATTGCTTTTTTATTATTTTGATCCTATTTCTTAAATTTCTTGTCTTTAAGATGATTTTTCATTGAAAATTCTCGCGTTCCACTTTTTTCTAAAGCCACTGTTTAGACAACGATATAAAAGGAAGCTTTAAATTACTAGGAAGGTTCGCTCTCGTTCCTATAAATATTTGTCGGGGGAGTTTGCTGGTTGTTTAGTCCCGGACACACTGGAGAGTGAAGTTGAACAGCCGAAAACTTCAAGGACCACACGTGGTTCGCGATGATGTACGAGGCGTAGATCATCCACGTCGCCTCACCCCTAAACACACTTTTTTCGGATAAACGCTTGTTATGACCAGCTAAGAGGCACGTTTCTACAGAAAGGAATTGCTGACGGGTTTACGGGCCTAAGTCACATCCAGATGCCGTTTGACGATCGTCGGCCCATTGCAAAGAAGCAGTCCTCAACGCGCCTCTTCGAATTAGTGTCAAATTATTCATTTAAATAAATAGAAAAACATTTCGGGGAAGAAATTAATGAAACAAAAAAATAAAGATCAAAAGCATGGTTAGACGTAGAGTAAGAAGTATTGGAATGAATCAATTTACTAAAAAGGATGTTCATTTCTGAGAATTATACTTTAAAATTGATAGACAAATTCAATAGCACAGTTTTACTGCTTCACTGCTTTCTTTAATTGGCACATAACGATCTAGATTCTAGAGGCAAGTTTTTGATCTACGAAAAATTCAATAATGACTTGATCCGTCTTGTATAATTAATTAAAATATTTTGAATAATTTTACGAATCAAATCTCTAAGACCCGAATACTTTTCCGACAAGACTAATCGAGATTCAGTCAGCAGAAATAAGGTTACTCATAAGACGAACAGAAGTATAATTAGAAAAAAATTAAGAATGAAGATTTTGGGACGACAATTGAATAAACTAAATCATCATAGACTAATCTGTCATAAGACTGGTTTGTCGCAAATACTCGCCTCTATTTGACTCTATACTATTATCTTTCATTAAGTGTGAAAAATGTTCAAATCTAGATCATCCCTTTTCATTTTTACCTCTGCGTCCAAAATATATCAATGATCCTCCGTGTCCGATATATAATACTTACATGTGGCAATAAATTTTAAAAATATATATGTATAGAGAAATGGGAAGGAAGTCCATCTAAACTTACTAGATAGTTTGAGAAATCTTAAACACGCTATCACTAGAGAAAAATATGCTATAACGACATTCAAGATAAATCTGGATTTATTGAACTTTCCTTGAAAATATGATGAGGAATGATAACATTTCAATTAAATTACTATTTACACCCTATATAGTAAGATTTAACCCGAAAATCTTCTCTGAATAATATCAATTCAATTAACATGTTCACACCTGAATATCTCTTTAACAGAAAAATAAAGATAAATTCATGTTTTAAACATTACAAGGGAAATTCTTTAAAATTTCGATTCTTTTGTTTTTCTATCTAGTGAGTATTAAGTCAACAAATTGAGATATTTTTTGTTACTGAATTATACACGGGCAGATGTCAATGATTGATCAATTTATTATTAATCGTTTGACATTCGAAGAAACATGATTATATCGTATTCAAGTTTTGACTAGCCAGATTAACATGTCACTTGAAACCAATAATAATTTATAATTATGATAATCTAATAAGGTATTGATTGATATTTCGAAAACCAGATCCATTGCTTCAATTTGTTCACCGAATGAGATGAAATCAATGACATTCTCTACGTTCAAGGCTAGTGTTTCACTACGACAAAGTGTTAATGCCGATGTTCTCTACCGGTTTTATTAAAAGCGACAATATTACAAAAAGAAAACAAGATCTGCCTATCTAATGTTGTCATAAATTCTTTATCATCTTGTCAAGGACGGTGGGGGAGTCTTCGGTTTCAGCCGGTTTAATTAACCACAAGAAATTAGAAAAGTATTTCTTCTCTCTTTACTAATATCCTGTTATATGAAAACTAAATATACGAAAACGACACCTATAAATATCTCCTCGCCCTAGATTTTAAGTGCGGAGGGCGCAGCCCCCTCGTCCACAAGAAACCCCCTTAAAGTAGGTATGTACACACATCCCAATCTGTGTGCGGCGCCAACAACAGCTGGCGATGCTAACGAGATTAGAAATTAGAGATTCTGTTTACGAGGTTTGTGGGTTCCAATGAGAAGGGAAGATGGTTTGACAGGCGAAGAAAAATGACGGCCGTCGACGAATCAAGCATTCAGCGTTCTTCAGACTTCTGATGAGCGGAGAGGCGCGTGGGGGTTCCCCGTGTTGACAGATCCGGTCCATGGTAGATTCTCCATTCACCTTGGGGACAAAAGCTACCTGTGTAATCCGACACCTGCTTTATGAAAATTCAAAGCCAAAATAATAGGAGCCATTAATTTCTAAGGAAATAAAATACATTTTAAAAGATTAAGACGCCAAATAATAAATTAAATGAAAAATTAAATATTCATGAAAATACTAAAAAATGAATTACATAAAATGTAAAGTGAGTTCTGTGAGATTATATAAAATTAAAGAATTCATTTAGAAAAAAGTGGATAATTATTATTAATATGAAAATTGAGTTCCTTATCTCTTTGAAAAAGTGGATGAAAAAAATTTCAAAAAAGAACAACTTCCGGGTTTCATACCTGTATTTTAATTATATGAGAATTTATTTAAGGACAATTTTATCAAATTATCTATTATATTATATTATGTCAGAAGTTATAATATATACATATCTAATAATCTACTAAGGAGGCGACTGTGGGTCAGTGGCTAGAGTGCCGGGTCGCTGACTAGAAGTACGCTGGTTCGAGACTGAGTCTCGGCAGATCAGATATTTGCAGTCGCCTCCTCTTGGAAAGCAATGGCAACCTACCAAGAGTATAATTGCCTAGTAGCCTCTCCAAACTAGCCGTTCAGAACCGGCGTTAAAAAGTAGGGGACCTACTACGGGACGTATATCTGTGTAAAAAACAGCTAAACACACTCAGCACAGGTATATGTGGAGAGGAGCCGAAACGTCAGGGAGACCTGATATGGGACTTAAAAGAAGAATCTACTAAGATCTTTGATAAAATTGTCCTTAAATAAACAAATTATCATATAATTATTATTAAGTTGACTTTTCTCAATTATAATTTTGAATGATTATTAGTTAGGTTTTGCCGATCTAAAACAAAGTGATATAGATTTTTTTTAATGCATGACATTAACGTCCTTTTTTGTACCATTGAGAAGCCTTTCTTCTAGGTCAAAATCCCTGCTTAAGGTCTGAAGTCTGATAGCCAAAGTAGATATTTTTCTACCATCGGTAAAACTTATCATAGCCAGTTAGAAAATGTCTTACTTTGGATCTCAAAAATAAGTTTTATATACCAGAAGATTTAAGAGGCAGAAATTGAAATTATTGTGAAGTTGAAAAGAATAAAAGTAATTTTAATATTAGGCGAGATTTCATTGAATTTAAAAATATTTTTAAAACTTAAATATCAGTGTGAGGTTGCTGTTATCCGGCCATTTTAGACGATATATGTACCTAAAATATTTCGACTAATCAAATCAAATTTCGAAAAAAGTATTCAAAAATTTACATAATTTTCTCATAAAGGATAAATAAAAACTCTCTTTAGGCATTTATACTTAAAATATAGCCTAAGTAATTATGAGAATTTCTTTTATTGACAAATATTTATTAATTAAGCACTATAGTGACAGTGATTATATTTAAAGTACAAATTTTCGTGAACATTTAATTACATTACTAAAATTTGAAATCTAATATGAGCAGATGAGCACCTATTTACGGTATTATTTAACAATTTCTCTAGGCTCTCAAATGTTTTAAAAATCCTGTATAACATAAAATTTATTTATTAAATAAATAAAATAAATTAATAAATTTTCATTAGGCTCAATGTCTTTTTAAAAATTCTTAAATTTCTCCTAATTCTATTGTTATAAGCAAGCTATGACTTGTCTATAGTACTCTTAGTTATTTCCGATCTTAAATATTGAGAGTTCATAGAAATGGATTAGTCCAGAAATTCCCGAATCATCTTTATTTATTCTTTTTTTTTGTATTATTACTATTTTAATATTTCCTCAGCAAAAACAATTTTTTATTCTACTAAAACTCGTCTGAACTTGTCTTTGTCATGCTTGAACTGGATAATATACCAGGCAGGCTGTAGACCTTCTATCCGCGCTCTTTTCGGAAAAATCATTCATTTTAATTGCCCCTTGAAACTATGCAATAATTTTATTTTATTTTGAGAACCAATATACTTTTCAAAATAAAACATATTTTTTATAGAAATATTTAAAATAACGAATAATAATTTGAAAATTTAAAGATCCTCCTGAAATTTTGAAGTTATATATTTATGAAAATACTCTAAATGTTTGAAATTTTAGGGATGCGACGCATCCAAAGCATCCATGGACCCCACGCCACTGGAATATACCTATCCCTTTTGACATAATTAAACAACGTAGTTTTATAACTAAACAAAAAAAAAAAAAATTCGTTTCCCTAATTCGAGATGGAAAATAGCCATCAAATTTTACGCATTCACTAAAAATATATATTTTATTTTGTTATATTTTTAACTGGTTTTCTTACTTTAGAATTGGATAGCTTATTATTTTCATTCGACGTCTTAAATAGTTTGTAAAATTCTATTTGTTTAATTTAAATAAATTTAATTTTTCTATTAAGAAAATGAAGTGCTGAGTGCCTGGAATCCCTGTTTGAGGACGTGGCGCCTCCAGATCACTTTTCTACCCTCCAGGCAAGCTATTACTATTATTTTATATGCCACTTAATATTCCATCCAATGCTACTTTAATTCACATGCAAATGAGTTTGCGTTACAAGAAGCTTAACCGATGTTATGGTTCCCTTTAGTTCTCTTCGCTATATAGATGAAGTATATCGAGCCCCTTCTCTTTGATTAGGTTTCAATAATCAACGCCCCACATTCAACAAAATCTAATTAATTTAAAACAACTTTGTAAGCTTTGATGATGAATAGGCGTGGATAATTCGACATATGTAAATTAATTTCAAATAAGATTCATAAATATTACATCTTGGCAATCTAGAAATTCTCCAGACTTTGGTATTCTTACTTTCACAAAGAGAAACAAAGAGGTTGTCCTCTGCTTGATGCAAATAAACATACACCCATTTATATCTGTATATATATTATTTATTTGTTTCAGACTATAGTTTCGAAGACTTGGTCTTCATCATTAGTCTTTTTTAATTATAAATATTATTTTTCATGGGTTCAATACCGTATGGATATTGAAAATTTTTAGTCTCAAACAAATAAATAATATTATATATATACAGATATAAAATTTCGATATAAATGTGTGTATGTTTATTTGCATCAATTAAATTCTTACTTTCATTTATATAGAATTTATGTTAATGATATCTCTGAAAACTTTTGAATTCCAATACAATTAATAACTTTTTTTTGTTATACTAAATAGTAGTAATGTACGATAACTATTATAGATAAAGTGTTTTGTTCCCTAGCCCAAAAAGATCTCCAAAAGGTGTCGGGCTGTGCAGGCGATAACTCAAAAACAGTAAATCCCAGAGAATTGCAATTTAAAACTTAAGCTGGCTGTCAGCTCGAGAGATCACAATAAGATTTTGGTTTTAATTAGCCCATAGGAAGTACTTAATAATTTCCGGTGTTTTTTAGCTTTTAATCAATTTATCAAAAATAATTCGAATTTGTTTTTTTTAATCAAAATTTAAAGATATTTCATGTTAATAAATTTTATAAAATATAAATGGGTATATAGTATATATAAAGTTTTTGAGAAATTAAGAAAATAATAATAATAATAATAGATAAAGCTCAAAACACTGGGAATTTGTTGGAACCTATTTTAGATAGACAGATTGGAATCAAAATTTTGCTGTGATTTCTTGAGATGCCACCAAACTTAAAGTTTAAATTCCGATTCTCTGAAATTTACTATTTTTTGAATTATTTCATTCACAGAAACACATAACTGCTCAGAAGTATATCTTAATTTGAAATTTTTTCAGAATACTTATATCTCAAATCTTGTTCTTTGATGTTTATAAGTTTTATAAAATTGAGTTTTGGAAGAAAGATAAACTATAATAGGTTTGATTAAAAAGATTTAGAAACTCAAAAAGGTCCTCATTCTTGACAAAACATTTTTTGAAATAGTAAATAAATTTACTTATAATTTAATTATAACATTTAATAAAATTGTTTTATTTTAATCCACATGGAAATAAATAGATTTTCGAAATATGTTTTGTTTATATTCTGGGAACATATCCGAAATATATTTATTTAAAACATAAAATTTATATCACATTCAGAATATATCTTTAAAACATAGTTAAAACATAAAAATTTATAAGACATAAAAATAATTATATTTTAAGAATATATAGAAAACATAAACTTTATATAAATTTAGCACAAAAATTTTATATTTTTAATATATTTTCAAAAATATATAAAAAACATATTTCGAAAATCAATTTATTTCCATATGGGATGATAGTTTGTTATTAATGTGAAATCATAACTAATATGTTAAACACCGAAATTATTATTTTTTCATTCATTTATTTATTTTTTAATTGATTCTTGTAAACATCTTGTTATAATTTTATTACGATTGTGATAATGTTTTTGTAGTGATTTATTGATATCTGCATATATATGTATACAAAAGAAGACCATTAGAGAAATACGAATTGATATTTATGTATTTTCAAAACATTGTTTTATTAATCATAAAAGACAGATTGCATAGCAGAGTGAGCAGTGAGGAGTGATAAACAAACGGACAAACAGACATAAAATGCTTCATTTCTTCTTTTTATTTATTTATTTAGTTACTATTATTTTTGTTTTTGAATTAAAATGGTTCTAATGATAGCATTAAATTCTTTCACGTGCTGATAAAATCAATAAGAGAAATAAAAATTCCCAATTAATTCTTTGAAGAATTTATTTATTTTAATATCAATTAAATTGAAATTTAAATTATTTTTTAAAGATAGGTACAGGTTAAAGAAATTGAAGTCTCCATGTTAGGCTGGAAAGATAGAAGAGCGAAGAGCGTACAAAATATTTCTTGAATTTTACCCTAGAGTCTAGAGTGCCTATATATTTATTTATTAATGATGTAATGTACATAGGTCAGTGTAGACCTTATAGTGTACATTCAAGAGAAAAAAAAACTGACAAATATAGGAATTAACAAATATATAAAAATATAAAATACAGAATATAAATTCCAAAATACAAAGTAGATACAAAAATACAAATAAAGTACAAAATATAAACTACAAAATGTAAAATACAAAATTACAGGCTATAATATTAACATGATATAGCTACAGTGAGTCCACGCAAAGGGATGATTGTCTTAGGGCAGTAGGCATTGAGTTCCACAGTCGTGGGGCTGTGATCTCAAATGACCTCGACCTGAGGGCAGTCTGATGTCGCGGACATAACAGGGCTCTTGAACTCAATGATGGACCAGGGGTAAGTAGTTACACCAAATAGGAAGGAGGACCCTATGGACAAACCTCAAGTATCTAACCTTTAGATAATTAAGTAGGCTGAAGCCTAATGCCTCTACTACCCGCTCAGAAACATGATCCATATGGCCCAGGTCGTAAATGTATCTTATGCATGAATTAAAAGCCACCAATAATCTGTGGAGAGAAACGCGGTCGAGGCCGTAGATAATCGAGATTGACATAGAATTCAATCATGTTTGTTTTCTCGCTGATTTGCTACTCGGTATATAGTAGGGATTCCAGCTTTAAGTCACTAAAAAGAAGGTATTTGGCATTGGCATTTACATTATTTTAGCGTGGTATCTATTCTCAAGTTTAAAAAAAAATAATCGAATCTCCTATGAAAAATAAATTAGATTACTGGATAGAAAAGAGTGTGTCTTCAGCTTAATATATATGTTTTTTAAATTATATAAAAAATTTTCTTCTTTTTTTCTTCAAGCTGAGGGTGACTGGAAATTTAGAGACGAAATCTTCTGAAATACTTTTCTTCTTTTGTGAAATTTTATTATTTTTCGCAGTTGAAGTTTTGAATCAATAGTAAAGTTGATAATTTTTCTTTTAAAAAATTCTTTAAATATTGATGAAATTCATAATTGCAGTCACAACCTCAAGAATTTTTTTTTTGAGACTTAAAATCCATAGGATGAAGGAAGGCGCTTCGAAGCTAGAACTTCAAATTAAATAAAGATATTTATTTAAGTAGAAAACACCATTTTTAATTTATTCCTAGTTAAAGGGAACACCTTCCTACAAAATTATTGTCATTTTAAATTTTTTATATATTAGTGTATTTCTATCGGTAAGTTCCAACTTATATCCTATTTTTCTGGCTTTTTATAGTAAAAAATTTATTTATATAATATGTTATATATGTTCCACTCCCAAAAAACATCTAATCAATAAAAAAATAAAATAAAATAAATAAAATAACAACAAAATATTATGTATATTCAATATTTACAATAAATTATGAATTTAAATATAATTAATTCAACTGAACAAACAAAGGATCTAATCGGAATATAATTGTAAACAGATAATGAAATATACACACAAATAAAACTTTTTTCTCGTAATATATAGTACATATATGAATAATCCTTCACTGGGAAAATGCATACTAGAGGGTTAATGATAATAATAATAATAAACAGAATAATAAGAGATAATTAGATCACTAGTTTGAGGATTTAGTTTCTGATCATTTAAATATTATTTGATTATTTAATAGTAATTTCTTTGAGCATATCTCATAGAGAAAGAGAGATAAATAGTCATTTGCAAACCTAGAGAGAACTTCAAAAAGATTTTGCCCCTTCAGGATAGGCATTATCTATACAGAGTGAATAAAACCTTGAATATGATTCCATAGCTTATCATGAAAAAAACGCATTTATTCCAAAAGGTTCACCCTCTTAAGCTTTTTTTTTTTTTGAGTTTACCGAAAATGGGAAATTTTTAAAGAAATATAAATTCGTGCATCACAAAGCCTAAAAAAGAATATGGAAACTAGGGTGTTAACGCATGAAGAGTTCGTGAATCAATCGTATCCAATATTTTCATGAATGGAACATTTCAGAAAAAATAAAGTACCTGCTCCGTGGGTATTATAAATATAAGTAATGTAAATTAATAAATAAATAATAATAATAATAATAATAATTAAACAGTGTGTCAATTTGAAAACTTCCCACTCCTAGTATCACTAAAGTGGCAAATTATTTCGCTAAGACACCTCAAATTTGTATTCGAGGGGGGATAATTTTGACGTATAAATTAGATCGCCTCCTTCACCCCTTACCCCCCAGAGCCACCCTCCACCCCAAAATCTTAAATGGGAAAGGGGTTCGAGTGAGACATCATTTTGAAAGGGTTTTTATTCTCTACATTTTGGTTTGTCATTTTTTTTAAATTTGAGTGCTGCGTTGCCAAGTTAGGTGACTTTGAATTTGGAAAAAATTAAAAAATTGTAATTGTTTGTGTGATACATTAAACTTATAAATTCTCATTAAAATGGGTTTTGACGGTGGTACATTGTTTTAATAAATCAACCTTTACAGATAAAGTAGCATCATACCTACTAGATTAACTAACGTACACCACAAACAAATTAGAACGCGTTTTTATTCTTGTACATTTATTTTGCAAATGATTAACAAAACAAAATTGAAAACACCAAATAAAATTGTAATTATTGTTTTTTATGTTTACTTTAGTTTTGGTGTTTTCAATTTTGACTTTGTTTTTCAATTTTGTTTTGTTAATCATTTGCAAAATAAATGTTCAAGAATAAAAACGCGTTCTAATTTGTTTGTGGTTTACATTAACCTATTAGGGATAATGCTACTTTATCTGTAAAAATTGATTTATTAAAACAACGTCACAACCTGTTTTAATGAGAATTTATAATATAATAATAAACCTTGAGCAAGATGCGAGGTAGGTTTCACAAAAAGAAATAAAACAAAATTGAGTTTTGAATTCGATATATTTCGTGGGTGAGCCAATCATCAGGAGTCAGAGATAACTTTTTTCTGACTCTTGATGATGGGCTCACCCACGAAATATATCGAATTCAAAACTCAATTTTGTTTTATTTCTTTTTTTGTGAAACCTACCTCGCATCTTGCTCAAGGTTTATTATTATATTTAAATGTTTCACCTAGAACCAACACCTAACTCCTTAAAAGTTACAGAATTTATAAGTTTAATGTATCACACAAATAATTACAAAAATTCAATTTTTCAATATGCAAAGACGCCCCTTTCCCATTTAAGATTGAGGGTGGCTCTGGGGGCAGGGGGGTGAAGAAGGCGATCTAATTTATACGTCAAAATTATTCCCCCTCGAATACAAATTTGAGGTGTCTCAGCGATTTTTGAAATAATTTGCCAGTTTAGCGATACTAGGGGTATCTATAAATATTCCTAATATACATAGTTGCTCTTTCTGGAAGATTAAGTTCTGTTGCCCTCTAAATCCCAAAATATAGCGTGAGCAAAATGGCGAAAACAAACTTTCTTGAATTATTGAATTTTATTTTATGTTCATTTTGATCTAACGTAGGAGGTTAAATCATGAGCCGAGAAAAGAATTAAAGCACTATGATTTCAGCCTGATAATACATACGATATTCGTATATTAAATTTATTTTAAGCCAAAAAGCATAGAGCATATTGGAAAATCCCGCAAGGAATAATTTGTTTCTTGACTTTAATGAAAAATAACATTATAGAAATAATAGATATAATAACATGAAATTCTTATCAGTAATAGTAATAAACAAAATGTGAAAATACATTTCCATCGTTCACTACTGATCTTATCTTTCAAATTATTAGGGGGGAATTAAGTTGATATTTAGGTTAATGAATGCTACCGGAAAATTCATAACAAAAAAAAGCTTATTATCTTTTAGACTGATTCCATTAGTGTAATTTGTTCACGCATTCGAGCATTTAGTAGCTCCAAATACAAAAATATCGATCGTATTTTATTATCCAAGTATCCTCAACGGAATTGTTAATTTGAAATTTGAAAATAATTTGAAACAATATGACTCAGATTTTTTTGCGAATTAATTGATTCAGGTGGATGGCCTATAGGGGAAGAAGAACAGGCATCTGTTTTTTGCGTGTCGGAGTGCTATAAGCCTCCCCTTTCGTACTTTTTCAAGGGTCAATGCTAGCGTGATGGGTGGAGGGGACAGGGAGTAGCCAGCTGTAGAGTTGTAGGGTTGTAGAATCACCCCCGTACGTCGGGCAAGATCGCCGCCGTCGATAATGTTCGGCTCGATCAGATGCGGGGTGGGGGGATGTAGGGCGACACTTGTGGGGGATCCGGGGAGCGGGGCTCGATTTCTTCTCGAGATAAGCAATCGAGTTAATTACTCGGGTCGGCTCCTCAGGGGTTAAGTGGTGGTCAGGTGAAGTCCAGGAGAACGTATGGGCCACAAATGGGTCCAACCCTTTTCAATGTCAAATTCATTTATACCCTAATATCAATATTAGAATTTTACCCATTAGGGGAAGAAGAGAATAAAAAGATACAAGAGAACAAATTAAAGGCATAATTTCTTTAAATAAATTGCATATTTTATATAACAACTAGCTGACGACGGGCCTTCGGTTCATACCAATTTAATAATTGAAATTTAAAATGATACTGTAAGTATTGAAAGAATGTGCTGAATGAAATTGATTCAACAATAAGGAACAATAAGAAAAGATTTATTTAATACATTGACTAAGCACAATCACTATCTGACCAATCAGAATCGTTCTAATAATTTAACACTTTGCCATTGGCTATGCACTGGCCAATCAGATCGTTTGGATCATACAAACATATATACATACTTTTCCATTTTATATAACAATTATTTGAGAAGCTATTATATTTTTTCCTAGAAAGTAGAAATCCTCAAAAAATAAATAAACGAATACATAAAATAAAATAAACAGAATTATGATGCTCTGGGGCAATTAGCCTCATAGAGCAGAAAATTTAAAGTTACATAATATAAAAATGACATATTTAGACTACGGGCGTTAGGACCTAATAATTCAAACATTAGCTTCCCTAAAATGGCCGAAGGGGGAATGCATCTGTATGGTCAAGTCAAGAGCTAAATCACATTAATTTTTTTAATACTATATGAGCTTCAATGAAGAAAATTTCATTGTAATTTTCCCTTCATGAATCAGGTTTTGATTTCCTTGAGCCATTTTGCTCCCCCAAGATCTAATTAATGATGTATCCATATAGTTTTAATGTAGTTGTCCAAAATGTTGCTCCTCGACTCATTCGTGGCTCTTTGATTCAAATAAAATTTAAGAATAGAAATCTAGACTCAATTTCAAATTGTATATGTTCAGTAGAAAGAGTCTAAATAGATATTTCGATCAGTTATTACATCAAATTGAAAGTTTTTTGCCGAGAGTAGCAGAATTGTTAGCTATATTGAAGGAGACAATAAAAGAGTGTATCTTCTGCTGGAATTATAAATTTTATTTATTTATAACGAGACATAGTTTCGTGGGCTTTGCCCTCTTCATCAGTCTATTACAATGGATTCACAGGAATTAATTTATGAATGAAAGGTTAAAATCTTTCATGTGGTTCAATAATGAAGAGGGCAAAGCCCTCGAAACTATAGTCTCGTTATAAATAAATAAAAATTTATAATTCCAGCAGAAGACACACTTTCTATTGTCTCCTTCAAGTTATTCCATCGTTAATATTCACTTGAAACGCGCATCCTATGGTAGGATGATGTTGGCCAGCATCTACATCAATAGAAAATGAGTCAGAGCTGCTGTATTTGCCAGCAATTCTATAAATAATCTTATTCTATAAAATCAACAAGTATTCTATTTAAAGCTAATTATATGTTTAAATACTATTAATGGAATGTGGAACAACTTAAAACATTCATAGAAAGTGTTATTCAATGAAAGGCTTATATCAAATAATTCTAAAACTGAAATCTCCTCGCTGTCTTATTAATGACTATGTCGGATTCCAGTTATCACCTTCCTAGAGGTATAAATCTTTCTCAACCATAGTAGAGTACAATTAAATGCGATTATCTTTGGTCAGTCCTCAAACGATTGAGAGAGGCGAGAAAATGCATTTGATAAAAGTGATTAATCAATGTTTTTGGGAATATATCGGAAAGCTGATTAATTTATTTCATTTATAAAAACCTTCAACAACAAAAGAAACCAGAGAACGAGTGGGCTGTAAAACAATCGTTCTTGTCAAACCATTTTTTAACCTCATGAACTTGCATATCTAAAAAATGATGGATTTATAATCAAATTGATAATACTAGAAAATCATAGATCAAAGATGGTGTCATCTATTAATTCCGATGGAGTGGAATATTTTTAATTATATGTCAGAGGGGTTGTTTTTCACCCCCTCGGGAATCGAACAGTGCCAGTAACAGCAATCGGCAAATTAATATCTTTCATATTAAATTAGGAAAAGTCATTCCATTGCCCTTCGAATTTTGAATTTCTTCAAAAATTCGAAACACTCAACCACCTTTATTTAAATTATATGGCATGGCTATATGTTTAAATTTAGAATCACTATATCGCGAAATTTTACAAATTAAGATAACAATCTTTGAGTAAAATATTTTACGCGTTTGCATATGTCAGAGAGGTTCGTATCCCGCAGGTGAGCCAGGTGGCCCGGATTGCTGTTACTGGCACTCGGGTTCGATTCCCGAGGGGTGAAAAACAACCCCTCTGACATATAATTAAAAATATTCCACTCCATCGGAATTAATAGATGACACCATCTTTGATCTATGATTTTCTAGTAAATTTGAATCTATTACCATCGGCAAATTAATATCTTTCATATTAAATTAGGAAAAGTCATTCCATTGCCCTTCGAATTTTGAATTTCTTCAAAATTCGAAACACTCAACCACCTTTATTTAAATTATATGGCATGGCTATATGTTTAAATTTAGAATCACTATATCGCGAAATTTTACAAATTAAGATAACAATCTTTGAGTAAAATATTTTACGCGTTTGCATATGTCAGAGAGGTTCGTATCCCGCAGGTGAGCCAGGTGGCCCGGATTGCTGTTACTGGCACTCGGGTTCGATTCCCGAGGGGGTGAAAAACAACCCTCTGACATATAATTAAAAATATTCCACTCCATCGGAATTAATAGATGACACCATCTTTGATCTATGATTTTCTAGTAACGAATCATTACCAAGTATAAATAATATCTTTCATATCAAATTGATAATATTCAACATATATTTATATAGTATTTTAAAGATAAATATGTATATATCTATACTTGGGTAAAATATAGTGTGTGTAAGAATATTGGATTTAAAGTTCTTTAATTCTTTTTTCTTTTCAAATGATGTTTAGAACAATAAACCATACCTACGTGGGATTGAAAACTTAGGCTTGGGGCTTCTCTTTAAAACATACATTCAGTAGAAGTGCTCAATATTGACCTACTTTGTAGAGACAACATGCCGAATTCTTTCCTCACTCTGATCAACATCTAATGAATTCCACAGTCGAAATAATTTTGAATCTTACACCAGATATAGGTAGCATATAAGAACATACACCAGAATTTGGAGACACTTGAAAAAGTAATGTCGTCCTGATTACTTTTTGCGGAGGAATGTCAAAACTCAGTTGTATCAGCACCTCCTATCTTGAGACGCAGGATAGTTGCTGCTGTTTCATCTATTTTTGCAAGACATGCTGACCAGAATTTCCAAAGAAATCAATTACTAGTTGAATAAATTGTGTCATAAACCAAGACGCCAACTTGTATGGTATGTTGTAAAAACTCAAAGATTTACACTTGCATCCATGTCTGATTTTCGTTTTATTTTGCAAGTAAAATAAATTAATTTTAAAAGGACAAATCAAAGATGCAAGAAAACATTTGAATTTGAAATTAATTAAACAACTTTAAAACTTATATGTTCATTTAATATATTATGCTCTTTCTTATTTTAAAAGTGAGTTATTATAATTCACTGCAATAAAATGACAAGAGAAGTAGTTGTGTCACAAGCCTGTCTAATAGCACTTAAAATAGCACATGTGCTTAGTGTACTAGAAGTAGTTAAAGGTGTAAGTTCGACTAAAATTTTCGAGCTCTTGATTGTATTTTTTTTGTTTTAGGATGATTCACTGCTCAGTTCACTGACTGAATTATTTAAATATAGTCAACTTATAAGCCTAGTATATATTCTGAAAAAGAAAATCATTTGAAATAACTCTTTCAGGCTATTATTTAAGATAATACAATTAATAATAATGCGTAATCCCTTACGGTTGGAATTCGAATATCGACGTTCTGCTGTTGTACTAATTTTTCAAGGCTTTAGCCATTAGAGCAAGATCTTTTGTCAATATTATTTTTCAAAGCTATTTTATTTTTCTTAAGCTATAAATATATATTGTGGAGGATTTGACTATTTTCAGGTTTTAAGGGAAGCCGCGGATTTGGCTGCTCAGAGCACAAATGAATGATAACCCACTGGTATTTAAAAGAACAGCCATAACTCTTGTCACATATCCCCCAAAAGCACCGACGAAATCGCCCCCGGGACAAGAAAGAACTAGAACGTTTTTGCTTATCTATTGTATTACTGGACAGCTGCATATATACCTTTATATAAACTATTGTACTCCAATTGGACAGAGTAGGGTAGAGGGCGGTTGCAAGGCATGCGACCCACAACTCTACATTTTACATTGGTGTTAAATACATTTCGAGCTGTTATATTTATGCATGGGACAGACGCATATGGTAACAAAATAACATTCATCTTTGCCAAATGGAGCTTACTATCTCGGCCCATGAATAAAATAGAATAGAGCTCACGAGGGGTGACAATTTCTATCATTAACATGAGCCTAACACTAAGAAGATCATTGTGTCTGAAATAAGAGAGAAAAGCCTCATTGAGGAGAGAGGACGAGCCAAGCGGAACAAATGGAACATTCAGTTGGTTTTAAAAATAGGGGCTAGCACAATTAGCTCAAAACAAACAAAAAATAATATTATTATCTAATTATATTTAAAACATACAATATTAATAGAAAATCGATACACTAATAAATAAAAAAATATTGAAAAATTTTTTCTTGTTTTGGATTCCCCTGGAAATTACAATAAAATTGTTCATTTTTTTATACAACGTTTTGAATTCTAATTCTTTTATAAGAAAAATTTTTCCAGCTCATCTACTTGACTATCATAAAAAATTTGATGTAAATAATTCAATAAGAATTATTATTATTATTTTTTTCAATTGTTTTAATTTTTCTTTGCTCAATGACACGCTTGTTCAATGCTTACCCAAAAACTGAAAAAATATCACAAATCCAACAGACGGAAACAAGATAAACATCGAATATTGTTAAAAGATCAACATATGACGAGATGCACAAAAAATATGCATGAATACTACTTTTTTCACCTGGTCAAAAAACAACAGTATTCATAAGAATCAAAAATAATTCAATTTAAGATTAAAACACCAAAATGATATTGATAAAGTAGCACAAGATAAAGTTCTTTGGCCTTATACTGTGTGAAAAAATACCGACTGCTTCATAATATTCCGCATAAAAAATTGTGACGCACTACCTAACATCGTGGCTAAGTATATACGGGAATGATATGTGTTGAACAGACACTGTTCTTGGTCACCAATATTTCTCAAGAGGAAAATATGAATAATAAATCTTAACGTTTAAAGAAAAATCATAACAAGTTAGTTTTATAGCTTTATTTTACACAAGAACACATGTGACATTATCATTACACAAAGTTCTATAAAAATGAATGTAACGACTTAATTTGTCCAAAAAATATAATGGATTTTCTTTTATACTATTCCTGGTCACCAAAACAAAAACCAAGTACTTGGAGGTCATAGTATTCTTGAAGGCGCAGATCTAGTTAAAAATGTGTAGCTTACATCTCATTTGAAAAGACTTATGTTTCTAAAGAGAGCTGGAATTCACCCTTTATTTCCATAGACTTGCCCTTCTTCAGGTTAAATCCATTGTCTAAACAGTCAGAGACATGAATATGAAATGATATATTCATATTAATTATTTCTCAAATGATCAAACTGAGCTAAGTTTGGATTGTCAAAACAAGTTACATTTTAAATAACATATTTCATAATTTATAACGAACAATTGAATTCTACGCTATATCTACAGTCATCAAAAGAATACTCTGAATAGATAAAGAAGGTTGTAAATCCGAAATTTCCAAAATTAGACAATAAATTTCTAATAAAAATAGCCACAACAATTGCTATAGAAATTAAATGTGGGGATATAAATTTACTAACGTTCCCGTGTTTCGAACAATATAGCTAGCTAATCTTGCCTCTTTTATCTCGAACCACATAAAAAGAAATAAAGAAAAAATTTATTCTATAGAATAAAATAAGAGCAATCTACCTGTCTGTATTATAATATATAATATATGAAGATTTATTTGAGGCTTGAAAAGAGCTAAAAAAAAATAAAATAAAAACGAACTTGAAGGAAACAGTGAAAGAAGCTTCGCTCTAAGACCATTATGAATCTTTCACGAAGATTTTCGGCAATAAATCCTTCCTTTTATAAGGAATCTAAAATGAACATTTCATGCTCAACAAATGTCGGAGAAAATTTATCAGATGGATAATTAATAATATAATTTATCGAAGTAGCAATAGAACAGAATGGAGAATAATAAAGTGATTTACTTCATCTTATTTTCAAGGAGGATTTTGGAATAAGGACCACGCACACGCCCAACGTTTCGAAATAGTTTTATATTACAAGCTGTGAATTACACTATACTGTCTGCTGCTTGATATATTCTGATCAGTAAAAATGGGAAATGTGGTGATTCAGAAGTACCTACTCGAATCAATCACTCACCCGAAGTAGTAAGTAGGTATCTTGGAAAGAAAGGTCAAATGACATTCTTCTCTACGAGGAAATGTCTTACTTCAAAAAGCTCTTAACTCATCACATGGCCAATCCAAGAATCTAGAATTTTAAACTATATTCAAAAGCATCTTTCTAAAAAATAATTATTTTCAGGACATTGACATGACAAGTGTTAGGGTGAACCTTTTAGTATTCAAATATTTAATTCAACTTCTTATGTTCTCCTTTAAATTTTTAAACAAATTCCTTTAATAATTTCACACTTAAAGGACTAAATCATATTTCGATTCATTTAAAGATGTTTTATTCGTCTAGTTGGGGATTTTAAAACGAGTTGGGAAAGATGAGTTGAAATTCCAATTTTAAAAATATCAAGGTTGGGGGAAATGGTAACGCGTAGTCGTTGCAATTCTAGCAAAGATATAGTTTTGCTCCTCTCAGTATATCCGGTAAAATGTAATCAATACGAATGAGATCAGAACAGGACTAATAAGCCAAATGCACAATGTTTTAAACAATCACCCTCCTAATATCTAATGGGCTAAAGCCAGTAAGGTTGTTTAACTTTCGAGTTGTTTAGAATTAGGTGTTAACTTAATAATAATGGATCACAATAAGCTCAAAGTACAACCCGAACAATATGATTCTCAAAAAAATATTTCCAGCCAAAACACATTTGAAGCGAATAGAGTGTTTCGGGTTGCATCCGCAGGGGTAGATGTTAAAAATTCTCATATTTGAAAATGAATAAAATTTAAATTTTATCTTTATTATACTTTCTATTAAAAAAAATTTTTTTATTATATTTGAATTTTATTACTAAAATTTTGAAAAAATTATTTTCTTTGTCATAATTATATTTTTAATATTTGCTCTTATATGTGACTTGTGAAAATATACAATTACATTAAATAAATTTTTTTGAATTTGTGTATCTACGAGTGGGTCTTCATAAAATATAAAAAGCCGGATTGCGGCTCTTTCTAGTCCCATGTGTGCCCTGGACTAACTATTTCAATTCGCATACCTTTTATTCACCTACATGGCAATTGCATAATTGGAGGAAATAGACAACAAAGAAGAGGATAAGACACTTTTTATATCAATTGTTAAAAATTCCTATTACTTTATTTTCCTATTTTATTTTAATTTCATTTTTATTAAGATAAAAACATGTATTTCACCTATTTCCGGACAAATAATTTTCGATTAGTAGTTCGACCCCCTTTGGTTTAATATTAATTTTTCCAATATTTTAAATTTCGTATCAAGAAGCTACATGAAAAAGTGAGAAAAAAGATTTAGAGCTACTTAATCACAAATTAGTATTTGTCTGGAAATAGGTGGTGTAAGGATAACTGCGTTTAATTTAAATCTTTTAAGTATAAAAGTATAAAGAAGGAAATTCAAAATGACAGGCACTTCATGCCTAGTTTTTTCGAAGAGTGGATTTGCAATAAGAAAATGAAACATGCAATATTAGAAGAAAAATATTAAAAACTTTCTGAATAAACATGCGGCTGCTTTGAGTCTTGGACCGGTTATGAATCTCACAATAATTATGACAATTAAAGCGAAATCGTTGAGGTAAAAGCGTAATGCAAGTAGTTAATTGTTATGAATGTTAATTTTTTCATCAAAAAAAGATGAAAAATTCCTTAAATGCATTTAAAATAGCAAGTTTTCTGCTTCTGAGAAAATTACAAGTGGGCTTAAAAATGAAGAGTCACTAAAAATAAAAAAAATGTTAAGTCTTAATCTTCAAGTACCATTGAGAAAAAAAAAAGAATCAAGGGAGACATTCTCTAGAGGTTTGATGATATTTAAAAAACATAAATATTTTTAAGGATATAATAATCTGGATTTATACATCATTAAAATAAACATTTTTCATATATAAACTTGCTTAAAATATGTTTTGTATTTTGTAAAATAAAAATAATTTTGTATCCGTATGCAAAATAGATTCACATTGACCTTGTTACCTTCACCGTGAAAGTATTTCTTCTAAAAGTGAAAAAAATAATTATATCGGTAAATAAATAACAGGATAAAAAATTTTTACGGTTTTTAAAAAAATGTTTATCTCAAGGCTGTTAAGATAGCGGAACAAAAATTAGTTCTATGCAAAATCCCGTAGGTAATTCATGCTTTGCCATTTAATAATGCCAACTTTTTTTATGAATATAATCTGTTTTATATTAATTAAAAATATTAAAATAAAATTATTTAAAATTCAGTTTGCCCTTGTAAAAGATTGGTTATATTGTATCAGTGCGCTAAATTAATTCATACTTTTACGATGTTATCTTAAGGACCATGAAAATACGTTTTCAAAAACCGTGAAAAATCTATTTCAATAAGCAAATAAAGAACATTCTTTTAAAAAATTTTAGATCACGTATTTTCACGATTGTTAAGGTAGCGGAACAAAAAGTAGTTCTTTGAAAAAATCACATTTAGTACTTTGCGCTTTGATATTTATATTTAAAAGACAACCTATTTTAACAGTTGAAGGAAGACTTATTTTTAAAATCCAAAATAGATACATTTGAATATTATCAATTACATGGAAGAGTTTTTACTTTCGTCACTTTTTAAATGTTCACATGCCATTTTTTCTTAAAATTTGTAGATTATTCATATTGTTAATACTAATAATTCTAATTCATTATTGAGTTTTTTTGAACAGAATCATCAATAATTAAATAATAAATAAATCAATTCATTGAAAATATCAATTGATCTTTTTTGATCGGATTTCCTTTAAAAGTGTTCGATTCTTTCTTTCGTCCTCTCTCAATTGGTCTATTCATTGGTTCAGAGTAATCAGAAACCTCTTTTGTCCAAAGAGCGTCTCAATCTCATAAATACTCTTACTTTATTCTCAACTATTTTAATTATAATTTTTGAAACTAGGTACGAATAAAAATATCCTTTAATTGAAAAAAATTAAACCATTTTCATTTTGATATATAATATTTATCATGGTATGTTTTTATCAGAAATGCACGTTTTGAAGACCCAAGTATTTATGACTACCTTCAGCTAATATTCTTTGGTTAGAAATACTCTTCCTTTAGACAAGCTACAAAAATTGATCGATTTAGAGAGCAATTTTGACATTGCCAAATTGGCAGCGATTTGTGATCTAGTAGTTGCTCCTCTAAAGTCCGATTTGTCCAAATTGCATGATATCTTCGATTGGCAGCTAAATAAGCTAGTCATCAACCACATAAAGTTAAAGTAAAAATTCCCTCAATCTATCAGCTATTTTGACTTTAAAGCATATACACTGTACACATCTTAATATAAAATTTGAAACATAATCTAGCTACCAGTTAAAGATGTGATAACAAGGTATTGAACTGAATCACCCATTTTCATTAATATTGTTTACATCCCTCTCGAAATACGACGCGGCCTCTATTTTAAATAGAACTGCAAAAGCTATATGAGTATACCAGCTTGCTTATCAGAGTAAGTTATCTAAATTCTCAATAGCTATTTATCATGTTTCTTAAAAGAGCTGAATATTTTCAAGATATATTGGTGTCGAAAGTATTGAATACCGCAATGTTGTAGGATTCAAGCAAATTGAAGACATTTCGATCTATAGAGAAATGAGTAGAAGTCAAAAGAATTGTAATACAAAATGAACTTAAAGAAATCTACATCTACACTTGATGACAAAAATTACAGTTTTTGACTAAGTAAATTAACTTCCTAGTATAGAGATTGTAAGATTTCGATCGTTGATAAAAGCTCTTTTAACTATAAGAATCATTAAGAGATTTGTATCTGAGAAAAGATTTGCGATATCCATATACGATAATGATCGGTAATTTTTATTGCATTTCTCATTTTTCACGTTGGTGTTGAAGGTAAATTATGAAACAATAGATTATTAATTTATCTTTAATTAATCATGTGAAGGCTGGAAATGCCATTTCATTTATCGTAGAACACGGTTTTTAAATTTAATGGAGCATTGTTCTTCTTCACTTAGAATATCATATATGATATTTGAGGATTTTTTTTTAATTACCGAGCTGCGTAAAAGACTCGGCATCCACTTCGCGCGACCTGCTAATTACGGTCTTAGGATAATTGTTAATTAGCGGCATATGCCAGCAACAGAACAAGCCACTCGATTCCCGAGCTGTCTGCGTATGTCATAAGCACCACCATCTTCTTCATCCTCCTCGACGTCGTCTTTGCTGAATTTCCTCTGCCTTTCTGCCTTCCCAGGCCTTCTTAAGAGGCTCCTAATTGAGGACTCTCTAAATTCTATTCATTTCTCCTAACAACTTAAATTAAACTTAATAGCAACTGCAAAAATTTTCCAGAAAAAAATTAGCTAAACACTTGAAGACTTGTGGAAACAGTGGGTGAAATGTATTTGCAATGTGGCTTTGAAATCATAAACATCCTTAAAAAAAAGGATATTATAGAATCTTGAAATTCTTACTGAGTGAACAAGGTTTGAATTCAGGGAATCATTATCAAATACGGTACTAAATAAATGTAATTCTTTAAAAAATTTTAAATTGTAATTCCATAAAGTATGAATAAAAAATGGTGATTCGATATAAATTCGTGAAAATAAAATCACTTTCAGTATATTCACATAAAATACTTCTATATTATTGTAAAAGTCATAACTTCATTAAACCAAGAATATACGGTTAAATTCTACCTACATATGCAAAGAGTTATGAAAAATAGAAGAAAATAATCGAAAACGAAAGATTTCTTTTGCTGAACTTAAAATAAAATTTAAGCAAGGGAAGAAAATAATTCATTAAATGAATAGATAAAAATTTTGAAAAATTTGTAAAAAGGTTTTCAACTAACAAGCTTTCCAAATGGGGGTTGGACCCTATACCGAGAGTTCCGTGCTTTATAATTATAAGCTTATAACTTATAACTAAAATACTTGAGATATGAAATTACTTCTTATTTGCCGTTGATAAGAAAAGAATGAGTGAATTTGTGGAATTTTTTATCATTTTATGATAAGTGGTTCCGAAACATCGGCAAGAACAAAATTCACCTAAAAGAATCCAATTCTGAGTTCTCTCACACCCAGTGGGGTAGCCAGTAAATTTTCATGGGGGGTCAATCCACAAAGCAAAATATTTAGTGTGAATTTTTTTTATTAAAACAAATAGGTACTTCAAGAATTTAAAAAAGAACACAATTCCTGATTAAACATAATATGAAATATATTCAATTACGGTTAGTTTGCCATAAGAATCGGTTTGTCGATGCCGTTATTCATCCCATGAGCCATGCCCTTGGGGAGGGGGTTCTGATCCTCAAACCCGTGGCTACGCCCCTGCTCACACCATCATTTTAAATTGATTTTTTTTTTTCAAATGAATCTAATTCCTTCTAATATCTCAGTTTTAAGCATATATATATATATATTTATATATCAATAAATTTTATTCATATTTTTTGGGCTTTTCGCCCTTTCTAGCCATAAGCCAATTTCCGATACTATTTATATATTTTTAAAATTTGTCTCTACCCCGGGGTCAGATTTTACCTGGATGCCTCGAATCGGATTCGAACCCGGATCCACTTGGTTAGCTGGCTGACACGCTACCACCTAGCCTAACCTGACCCACAATTTTATTAATATTGAAATTTAAAAAATATATAATTTATTGTAAATATATAAAATCCTAAGTTAGTTGGGATAAAACGGTTATTGTTGAACCAATGGCGTAAGTAAGACCGCATGCCCCCCCTTCTAACACATGAGAAAGCCCCCAAATACCTATATTTTTAAAGTATTTTTTCTTTTACTTGGGCGTGCTGACCCCCTCCCCAAAGGATCGTTATTTATGCCAGTGATGTTAATCCAATTGCAAATATGAATGCTTTTTTAGCCGTGTAAAATATTAATATTTTCTATATAAAGCCGTAAGAAAGGTGCGATTCAACTAAGTGGCTAGTCATTATTAATCCAATTGGAAGTATGAATGCATATTTTTTAGCTTTTTGGAATATTTAAATTGAAAATGAAAAAAATTAATCATATTCATTTTTAAATGGCCACATTTTTTTCTAACTCTAATTATATTTTTTTCGTTTAAACTGGCGTATTTCCTTCTATCAAGCTTAACTGTTGACAGAAAATGAACGTCACTTGGCGCCGGGCGGCGCAAAGGCAAATAGACGACGATGAGGGCCGCCGTCGCGCCCGCTTTTTAAATCTAAATTCAAACAACTTTTTTAATATAACCGCTGGGTAACGTTAATTATAAAAAAATAAAAAGTTGTAAATAGAGCTTGTGGGAAGGCTGTGAAACGCCAAGTGGTGCTACTGAGGGACGGGACGATAATCGGATGATCCGGGCGCCCAAGCGTGGCTGCCTTTGAACCAGGCCACTGGCCATTGTCCAGGGCTGCTGGATTCTGGATTCCCTGTCGCATTCCACCAGTCCATCGTCTTAACACCAAATTACTCCTTGGCCCACATTCTCAACGGTTAAATTTAATCAATAGCATCCCAAATGATAATTTTTTTTCTTAACAGAATACTATTAAAGCCCATTTTTAACCGACTTCAAAAAAGGAGGAGGTTCTCTATTCGACTGAATCTTTATTTATTCTTTTTTTTTTGTATTATTACTATTTTAATAGTTCCTAGGCGAAAACAATTTTTATTTGAGTAAAACTCGTCTGAGCTTGTCTTTGACTTGCTTGAACTGGAAGAGATACCAGGCAGGAACTTCAAACCTTCTATCCGCAACCTTTTCGGAAAAACCATTCATTTTAATTCCCCCTTGAAACCATGCAAGAATTTTATTTCATTTCGAGAACCAATATACTTTTCAAAACAAAAAAATGTTTTTATAGAAATATTTGAAATAACAGATAATAATTTGAAAATTTAAAGATCCTCTTGAAAAATTGAAGTCGACCTTATATATTTATGAAAATACTCTAAATTTTTGAAATTTTAGGGCCCCGCATGCCACTTGTGATTATGTATCTTTGTATCAATAAATAGTTTCTTGTAATACCAGTCGCGAAAGCGCGATTTTCAAGAGACGTTTGGGGGAGGCAAACCGACTGATTTTAGACGGACTAAAAATACATACACTTTTCTCATACGATGTCCATAAAGTTTCACTTTTCTTTACAGTCCCCCTACTTTTCCGCACGTTTATTATTTATTTATACATTCACAGAGACATATTACAAAAACTATAGTGTATGGCACAAGCGTAGTGAGAAACACCTGAAAATCAAGATTATTATAGAATTCACCTGAGTGTCGTAGGAATCACTGCACTCGCCTTACGGCTCGGGTGTTGGATTCACACTAGTAATTTTTAGAAAAAATATCCAATACTTTTAAATTTTATTTATTATAAAAATTATCAGAATATCCAACATTATAATCAGATCCGTGATCGTTATTAAATAAGGTGAACAGTTCAAGAGCTAATATACAATCGATAATTACTAAAAATACTAGTAATTTAAAGCTGACTATAAAACAGTAAAAAAATCACCTGATAGAAATAAATTATATGGTGATTGAAACGTTGTGTTTAGAGTTAAATTTTAAATACAAATTCAAATTACAATTAATAATTTAATAAGGGGAGAATATTTTAAATTGGAAATTAAATAATTGATTTTTTATTTAAATGAAATTCTCTCCTATCCGATCTATTTATTTATAAATTAAACGGGTAATAAATTACATTTTCAAATGTTTCATGTGTGTATGGTTGTTACAAAATAATTTAAAATTTTCATGACGAATAATAATTTATTAATGAACTTTAGTGTGTTCTTGGAGAGGCACTACTTGACATGACCAAAGAGGTCCTTAAATCTATCCAGAAGAGAGGCGATGCCCACCCAGTCGACTAACCCCCCTCACACAACATACACACAGACATTCACACATACAAGAACCATTCTATAGCGAACACATAAATACAAAACCTAGAGAAGAACTTGGTTAATGAGTTTATGGAAAAATAATTGTTATTCAAATTGAACTAGTTCCAGCTCCAGCAGCTCTCCAGATCTATTCAACGGTCCTTAGTTTAGATAATGAGATAAAACATCGAACGTAAAATATTTCTATAACTAAGAGTTGTTTATAGCTAAGTAATACTTCATGTCAATTTAAATTAAATCGAAGCTTGTTTTATTCGAAATTGATAATCCTTCATTGATCAATGGTTAATTGGAATAGTAAGAATCAGATGAGGAAGTTGTTTTATTATCTCGTAAATTGTATCTCCGGAAGAATAAATTAAAGCTGTGGAATGTTTTTAATTTACTTAGGGCCGGTACTTTCAGTTCTGACTAAAATATTGAACCGGGCTGATTAACCACTGGCATTTCCCCTGTTAAATTAATCGGGTCAATCTTTACTGGTTAAGGCTAAAATTGATACACGGTGTCCCAAAATTTTAGCTTGTTGATCCTCCATGTGCATATGAATATGTACTTGTTCATTTTTAGAACATATCGGTTAAATTGTTGAAAAAGAAACTGTAATGAGCAAAATTGTTGCTACTAGGTACTCTATTGTAAATGTAAAGTACCGAAAAAAATGATAATCATGTTTAAAAACTTGGTTCAGTGTGATTTATTAAACGGTTGGTTAAATTGAGACTGAAAGTATCGGTTCTTAATCTCTTCGAATATAGGTTGGTCGTTGAAATGGGAAATCGCCTTTGAATAGACTAGAGATATTGAATTTTTTAGTCAATTAAATTCAACGTGTGGTCATTGAAGGGCAGGAAACGATTCAAATTAGTCGGTTGATTGTGGGGAAGAGATGGCTAATTGAAATCGCTAATCTGGTCGTAGGGTCAGCTCCCATGCTCCGTTCGTTCTTTGGCGCCTCCTCCATGCAGGGCAATCGCAGGTCGCTTTGGTCAGCCATTCATAATTGGGCCACGATTTAAGCACAAAAGCGGTTGACATCGAACAGCTAACTAACGAGGAAACAGACAATTCGAAATAAACGAATTCGGAGTCATTTTATTGTCCACATAAAACAACACTCAACAGTAAGATAACAACACCCCCTCGCAATTGTAAATCATCTGCGATGTTAAAGAACCCACGTCTGATAACCTTGTATGTTGGACAAATATTTACTTGTACAGTTCCTTTTTTTTTACTTTCACTTGCAAAGTACGTGGCATTATTGGAATAGCTTCAAAATTTCGAATTTGGGGTTTCGCAGAAAATACACATTTTGAAATTAATAAAACCATTACGGCTGAGGATCACGCGGATGAAATTTAAGTGGAGGACTTTGGGTTCTCGAGGATGTTAATTTAATAGAGTAATCTTGACCGAAAACTGTTTGTCAATTTCACTATAAATTTATCTTTCACTAGTGTACTTTTCTTTTATACTCTTCGCTATTCTAATAGTCATTCTCATATTATATATTGTTGGAGGTTAAATTTTTATTTAAATCATCTATAATTAATTATAACTAATTCTTTAATACAATAATAAATATTACTCTAAAACTACGACGTTTCGATTGGTTTTTTCTGCGATCGAAACGTCTTTGTTTTATTTATTGATATGTTCATAAATAGTTTTTATTAATTATGTAGGATTTAAATAAAAAAAAAATAGTCTTCAATAAACACACTCACAAAAATATAATATAAGCTTCAACAGCGTATACTTGTATCAAAGACAAAGCTCATTTTGATTCCTCACCCTAATGAAACTATTTTCAAACATTTATTTGACTGTCTGTCATCTATTTTCACGATAAATCAATTACAGAAAATCTCATATAATTTAAAACTTAAGTATATTTCAAATATCGTAGTGAGGTTTTAGTAGGAAATTCCTATTAAATTTATGTTTTTCATAATTTTCTGAAAATACCTTTAATGATTTATTTTTTATCAGAAATTACATTTTATAAAAATCGTAGATATATTTATGAAAATAACAGTACTTATATGGGTAAGTTTGTTTGAATAATATTTAAAAACCTAATGATCGCGATCCTTGCACATTAAGATTTTTCTATTCATTTTAAGTTTGGATTATTAGCAAAGCGAGGTAAGTGAAAGTCAGTCATATGGTGTGCAATAGTAACACCAGATTTATTTTTCTTATTTTATTAATCGTAGGGTTAGCTTTTTTTCTTTGAGATTTATTTTTATAGACTTATCGAATTTTTTGGCTTTTGAGAGAGAGAGAGCATTGCGATTAAAATAAAGGGTCATTTGGCTTGATTTACACCGATAACGATGTCCATTGAATTGTTTTGGGGGAGAAAGTGAATTTCTTTCCGAAAGCCAGAAAAAACAGAAAAAGAAGTGATTTCTAGGCGGTAGCCCGGAGAGTTTACGGCTCTGTTTGTTGCTTCTCGAGATACACGATCAGATTATCTTGAAGGACTTTCGATACCAATGGGCTCAATGGCTACTTTAGATGCGTTCCCTCTTCATGTTTGACCAAGGAGTTCGATATCTAGTTGGTCGTTAGAGGTTTGTCGAGATAACCCGAGAAATGCTGCTGAGTTAACATTGGCACGAATATCAATAAAGACGATCCAATATCCCTCGCGATTTCTATTTCTGTGGATAGATACAACAACAAATTATGTATCAAGCAAAAGAGAAAAGAAAATTGTTATTATAATAAAAAATATACTAAATTCAGATATACTCCACACAATTTGTACTCACAGAGCGTTGTGAATTTATATTACATTCTAATTTAAGATATTTGTTAAATAATACAAATTTGACGAAATAATTATGTATACATAAGAGGATGGGGGTGGGGGGTTACGACGCAGAGTGCTTCATTGAAATTTATGGGGGGGGGGTTGCATTTTAGCATTATATGCTAAAAATATGATCGGTCAAGTCTTATAACTTTAACAAAAAGTTATAATTCTTGAGAAGTGAATAAAATGGGTGGTCATAATGCTAGGGGGATTGGGCACCCCTGGTATACAGATTAGAAACAGATTGGCAAGTAAATTCAAAATGTTATTATTCATTTTTTTCTTTCTCTAATTTATCAAATTTTTTCATATTCCACATTAACTTAATAATATTAATCTTTTTTTATATACTATACCTACGATATAATAAATAATTCTGTAAATTAAGCCCCGTCCTAATTAAATAAATATCTAGTTAATAAAAAACTAGTAAAATTTGTATAAAAATTATTTAAATCAAATTCATTAGCAGGAAGATAAGGTGCCTCGAGTTCACTCAAATTTATAAGGTGCTCAGTCGATCTCAAATATTTTACTTAAAATTAACAAAAAATAAATTATCTATACTAGTATAGTAGTAAATTTCATTTTCAAAAACCGAATAGTGTCCTTCAGAGATCCGAGATATATCGTTAAGAAAAAAATGTTCATTTTAAATATCATATAATTTTTTATAAACATAGAGAAATTAACTGAAATTGTTTAGGCTAATTTTGAATAATTTGGAAAAAACAGAAAATGATATTTCAATAAGTTGAATCAAAGATAGGGTGTGTTATCTTTCTTTATTCGACTCAAAATATAATTTTAAAATTTCAATTTTATTCTTATTGAGATAGAATTAGCATACAGTGAACAGACTTATACCTCTAAGGGCCAGTTGTATGTCGGTTGGTAAACTCTTTTTAAACATTTAAAGTGCCTGTCATCTGATTGGCCATCACACCCGGCACAAGGTGAATTTTAAGGTTTTACCCTTTGTCAACGTTTAAAAAGAGTTTCCAACCGACATACAACTGGCCCTTAGTGTTTTCATGAGAATTAGATTAAAATCATCCATGTGTGAAAACAAGAATCCCAATTTTTGATAACCTAATACCATAGTTAAAGAGCAGAGTTTTTCAAAATGAATAAATATATATCAAGGAATTAGAAGCAATGACCCGTCCAGCACAAAACCGGTGTAGCCATTTTCAGGGCGGAAAAGGATTGAATAGTTCATATTGGCGTCCTCGCCCCCTCAATTGAAAATGATAAAAGCGGCTATGCAAGTCAACGCTTCTAATTTGGTGACACTATAATCATAGTCAACAATTATGGGAGTTGTCAATATTAGTTATTAGTTAAAGAGTTTCTCCTTCATATAAAAATAAATAAATTTACTTAATCTTAATAGAATAGTATAAATTTTATGAGAATTGTTTTAATTAAATTCATTAGAAGGATGATGTTGAGATTTTTTACCCCTGCGAACCATTCGCTTCTCGTTTACAGAATTAACTCAAATCCTAAAAAAATTAATGACAACAAAAATGTCAACTCGTTACTTATGATGGAATTTAATGATTTTTATGTAAGAATCAGAGTTGACGAAATATTTATTAAACTATTTATCAAAAAAATGTAAAATGTTTTTTTGTTTTTTTTAGAGTGCGGTCATAAAATGCAAGAAAGTGGGCGGCCACCAAAGTCTCTATCTAAAAGGAAAAAAACCCCTTTTTATATGGTAGTAGATCAAAGGAGCTACTCTTCCAGGTCGACGTCGGTGGTCCAGACGTCTACACTCTACCACTAAAAGGTATGTCTTATTTATTTATTTTTTATAAATTGCAAAATAAGTAACTTTTGTTGATTACAAGGAAAAAAGAGGTAAAAAATGTTTTATTGACATAAAAATAAATTTAATAAAAAAAGAAAAAAAACTTTATATAGAAAGTTGGAGAGAAAAAAAATTAAAAAAATGATCAAAAGACAAATATAAAGGAAAAATTCAAAAAAAAAGAGTTTTTTTATCATGTTTTTAAAGTGACGAGAAATTCTTTTTCAGTGAAATAACATCAACGTTTTTCTCGTTGTTTTCTCAAAGCAGTGACAAAATATGATTTTCTACTTAGAAGTTTTTTTATTATTAAAATTACAATTATAATAAGGGAAAATATCTGAGGCGATTTTTGCACATCAAGGGACTTCACCATACCCCTGCCTGCTTGTATTATTTTATAATTTAATTTCCATTACTACACAAGCAATGTAAAAGGAAAATCTAATTAGTTATGGAAATTTTATATTCGTGGAAAATTTAATCTTAGCAAACAATATATTGGTTCTCCATATATGGTGATTCAATTTTTTTTTCATATTACAGTATTTTTCGTCTTGGAGTATCAAGTTGTTCTTAAGTTTTTCTGGGGTAGGTACACCACTTTCGAATATCAGGATATTTTGTTATGTAAAAATTAGCTATTTCAAGAATGTTACGTGCTTTAAAATAACTAAATAAATATATATCCAATTAGATCCATTATAATGCCAATGTCTTTTCTTTTTAATTATACTTGAAGCTTTGAAGGTTGTAGGGATGATAGTTTTGAATTTAGAAAACCATATATAAAATAAGCTTTTTAGGTATTTGTTTAAAAGGTAAATTAGGTCCCTTTCAATGTCGCTCTGATTGTAGCTCGTAAATTAATTAAGATACAAACTTTAAAATTAAAAGTTTTATGTAATCTTTCTCAGAAATAAAAATGGTATTAAAATTGGAGTAATTTTTGGAGACGGGCTGATAAGTGAAATTGAGTGGATATTGATGAGGCAGTCCAAAAAAAGAAGAAGATAATTTATACTATTTTTTTATTCATAAACCAACGTTTCGGAGACTATTCCCTCCTTCTTCAGGGTTTTGAAAAGTCAGTGAAGGAAATCCAATGCGACATTCCCCTATGTTTCCTCTTTCAGTGGCAGTAACAATAATATATTGTATTTAATTTTCAGCAGAATTATAATGTAGTAATAGAGGAGACAGAGGGGAATGTCGCATTGGATTTCCTTCATTGACTTTTCAAAACCCTGAAGAAGGAGGGAATAGCCTCCCAAACGTCGGCTTATAAATAAAAAGTCCAAAAAAAAGAAGATAATTTATACTATCTTTTTAATTATAAGCCGACGTTTAGGAGGCTATTCCCTCCTTCTTCAGGGTTTTGAAAAGTCAATGAAGGAAATCCAATGCGACATTCCCCTCTGTCTCCTCTATTACTACATTATAATTCTGCTAAAAATTAAATAAAATATATTACTGTTATTGACACTGAAAGAGGAAACATAGGGGAATGTCGCATTGGATTTCCTTCACTGACTTTTCGAAACCCTGAAGAAGGAGGAAATAGAATCGTCCGAATCGTCGGTTTATGAATAAAAAAATAGTATAAATTATTTTTTTTGGACTGCCTCATCAATATCCACTCAATGGTATTAAAGTTTTATCCGAAAGATTATTTTCGAGAAGATCGAATTTTATGTGGGTCAAAAAAATAAAAAATATTTTTTTATCATAAGATGTGAGGTATTCCTGTAAATAACTGTAATAATTTTTGAGAGAGAGCACGAATAAATTTTTCTACATATATACAGATATTAATTAAAAAAAAAACTTTTATACTCAGGAGGTTTTAAATTCCTGCAAAAATTTGAATTTTTTCACAAGATAACATAGGACTAACTATTTATTTGAGGTATAAAGAATTAAATTGAATCGAGTGAGTGATAAGGATTAAAATGCATAGATATCACAAAAAATATCGAACCATACGATGAATAATAATTGAAAATAGATTAAACAGGTAGAGAAATGGAGATTCTGATACCGATAGGAATGGATGTTAGCGACACCTGAAAAAATACTCTGTCACTCTTCATCGCAAGTCTATACGAAAATGGATTATTTCCAACTAGACATACCGATAAAATGAAATGCAATTCAATTATTATAATTAAATTTGTCTTCTGTGGGGAAACTGATTCGAATTACGATTAAACAACCTAACGATAAACAAAGCATTTATAAATGAAAAAACAAAAACAAAAATGATTTTAATGTTAAAATTTTAATTTCGAATAAAAATAAATAAATAAACTATGTATAATATTCATTTGGGAAAAGTAAATATAGTGCCAAGGAAAACTCGTCGAGGTTTATTTTTGAATTATTATTAAGCTCGGACGAAGCATTTTAACAAATGTGTTCATTAAGGTTAAATACATTTTTATGTATGTTCTTTTACTTGAACAAAAACATTTTATACAATTAATATTTGTTGAAAATTTTGATTAGGTATTCAAAATTTTTATGCCAGATTTTCATTGTCTTTCTTAATTTCTTAATTAAACTGTAATAAAATAGAAAATTACAATGAATAGTGTGTAAAAATTCAATTTATTCCCTTTTCTAACTTTTTACTTTCACTTACAAAGTGAAGTATGTAAGTGAAGTATCGCATTCACTTTCTGGAAGTTCAATTTTCGAAGAATTCTCTCTTCATTAAAGCTTAATTCACTCGGACAATTCCAAGTGATAGTATTCTGTGAAATAGATATATTATAGAAACTGAGTTTAGAAAAATAAAATGGCGTTTTTCGGCGTCAGAACCAAAACTCACCCAAAAATTCCCTGGTGAGTGTGCTATTATTGATAGATGAATGTTAGGGAATTAATTTGGAAGGTAAAATTTCTTATGTTGATTCCAAAGAATAGGTACCGTGTAAGTGAAAGTAGCATGATGCAGACCAGTTGATATTTAGTCTAGTTCACCGCCAAATCAGCGTAGAAAAAACCGAATAAATGTTTAAAGTCAAGAGTTTTTTTTTATGTTAAATTTAAATGAAAAACTCATTTGTTTAGGCTTAATGAACGAAAATCTTGAAACGCCTCATGGTGATAGCCCGTATTGCTTACAACGTAATTGATTGAGGCATCCTAAAAAAAGGAGTCTTTTACAACGGGTAATCACTCCCAAGACTAGTTTGATGCTACTAATCTAGGGATTTCTCTTTAAGTTTCCTTTCCTTCTCCAGCTATTAATTTATTGGGATAAAAATAGGGTAAGGTCTCAAGTTGGGTTTGAATAAAATATAACATAATAAAATCAGAAGTCAGCAGGGTATAGTAGGTACATGGAAAAAATAATTAGCCGGAGACCCAAAAAGACTTACTTGGAATGCCGATTGGCTGACCAGCACTTCGCTAATTACGAAGAAGTGGCAAAATGGCTCGAATCTTGGCTCGCCTCGAAAGGGGAGAAATTCTACTGGGAGGGGATACACAATTTGCCGGATAGTTGGTCAAAATGTGTAGAATCCGATGGTGCATACTTTGAATAAACCACGTTTGCCAGTGCTGAAAAAATTTGTGTTTTCCTCATGCCGAAAAAAGGACATTATTAATCGCCACACCTAGTAATTAAAATTCTACTTTTAAGAATTAGCAAAAGAGCTAAGAAAAACGTTTCTTTTAGAAATATTTTGTGTTTTTATGCATTATTGTTCCTTATTATTGATAGGTTATTTTGTTTAATAGTGTAGTTTCTACCAGTTCAGAATAAAATTATATACTTATATGTTTTTCTTAAAAATGAGCTTAGGTAATAACTTTGAAAGGAAACTTGTTCATATTGCCTTGACTCAGAGTTTTTCGGCTCTTATTCTTCTCACCCTGAATATTGTGTCCAGAGCGCCCTTATACGCTGCTTAAAAGGATTCGTTAATCAAATAAATAGCCATCATTTCCTGCCCAAGAATAAAAGTCTCGGTATCAGGGGGGAGGGCGCGAGAGTCCAGCATTAAAAGAAAAAGAAAATGTTCCGAGGGGTGAGAGTAGAAAGAGACCACGAGAGAGTTATAAAAACTCATATTTGTTATATGGTAAAGTTGAGAAAAACCAGAGAGAGAGAGAGAGAGTGATTGATGAATTACTCTTGAAGGGACATTTTCATAAAAAGAAAGTCGACAATTTTCATTCATCTTTTCATATTTAGATATATTGGTGATTTTGAATTAGGGTGGATTGATCAGCAGCTGTCAGTGATTAGTTTGTTCTCTTGGGACTATCATGCCGGGAATGGTGACAGGCAGTTGACCTCGATGAAGAAACGAGAAATGAGAAGAAAACTGGAGGAGAGAATTTCTTCCATTTTTATTCTCACGTTTCTTTTCCTTTTCTTTGTCATTCTTACATTCACCCTCTTATTATTTTCCCCACAAGTTCACTGTTTTTCTTTGACAAGTTCAAAGTTAGTAAGACTTTTCTCGCTCTCGAAAAATGTTGAGCACACAATTTTTTTTTCTTTTACCCGAGCGTTATAATAAAATTGCCCCACGTGGTCACTTAACGATCAGACAGGTCACCCAAGAATTGATTTCCAAGTAGGTAGCTCATTGTTATCTGAGCTCTTAACCATGCTTACGTGCACACCAAGTACAAAAGATACTTTATGGAGTTTGATAGGGATCGGGAGAAAATGGGTTCCGTGAATGGAAGCCAACTTTAAATCTTGCTAGCGTCTGGTGTTTTCTTGTTAATAAGGGAAGGTGATATAAAAACACTCTCGGAATATAATTGTTAACTATTCTTGGAAAAAGGTTTATTAAATTATAGATAGAATAGATCATATTAAAGGAGAAGGTATTTATAGGAAGCTTTAGTGTTTTGTTTCATCTTCAAGATTAAAGAGCACGTACGCTCGAATCCACCTTAACATTTAATGAGAATAGAGTTTTTTTTTGGGAATGTTTAATAAAATATATAGGATACAGTTGAGTAAACGCTATAAATGTAATTATAACGCAATAAAAAGATTAGCAACTTGGGTGAGCTAGCAGATTGGTTGACGGTCATGATTTAGTTAGACTTTGCACTGTTCTAGATACACCGTGGTGAGTAGAAAACGTTTAATGGCGTGTGTAAAGAATAATTTCATGCGCCGCCGGGGGCGTAGACGTTGGAGTATAATGCCACGGGAATGTAAATGGTCGGCGTTGTGGGGATTCCCGTGCTCGTTAACTCGGGGGCCGATTGTTCAGTTGCTACCCTCGCCTCGGTGAGATGCCTTAAGCCGGGGAGCACAATTGATTGGGTGTGGGGGATTCCGCCATTGGTCAAAGCCCGTGGTTCTGTTCAGCTTCTTGGATAATGATCCATCTGGGTCTCGGGGTAGCGATTTATTTAAATCTAAAAAGTTTGCTAAAGCCACACATTTTAGAAAAAAAAATGAATAATTTAATTAAGATTTATTGTAGTCTATTTAGCATTTGAAATTTCAAGCTATATAAGCTGACACAGAGGAATTTTTGTGTTATATTTTAATAATCATTCCATTTGTTCATTATTTTACGATTTTTCAAGGCATTCGATGTTTATTGAAGGATCATAAATTCAATTTATCTTTAAAGGTGTAAACGTCGTGGTTAGTTGTGTTCTAAGAGAACTATGTCCATCTTTAGTCCCATTCCTTGTTTTGGTTACATCACAATGGAATGGATTGACGCTACTCAGAAATAGAAAATAGATTTTGAGGGTCTTTAAGTAATGAATTAATCTATTTTACTATTTTAATATGTACCTGCTTATGTATTTTGAGAGCATATGTATGTATTTTAAATATAAGAAGTAAATTAAATAGAGGTGATTTAATTTGGGACCTTTATGAGAGTTTAATACCAGATGTTTCCACGTCTCAAGTTGACTACACACAATATCCTCGGCAAAATCAACCTCTAAATTGAAATTAGAAGTCACTATAAATAAAAATTAATTGTTAGATAAACATATAGATATAACTTATAACACATTTGAAATGAAATTGAACTCTAATTATTAGTTTCTTTGATTAGACTGAAATCGGAAAATTAAGTAATTTCTTATCAGAATCACAGGCCTGCTTAAATTTTAAGTGTTAATATGCACGGGGAATCAATCAAATCATACGCTCTCATTCGTATTGAAGTACTGACAAATTTGATAGTAATTTAATCACTGAATGGTTAGAATGAAAATAGAAAAATAGTATTTTTTTTTTTTGGGGGGGGGGGGGGGTTGGTAATAAAAAATCTCTATTGTAACCTACCTGAAATTTAATGTAATTAACTTATAGATATGAAAGCAATCGAGATCAAAGAGGCTCAAGTGTGCTCGCGTTGAACTCGTTGCTTTGAACATTTAAACCAAGACTAATTAATTTGGCCATTATACTTGATTAAGGGTTATAAAGGTATTCCTTAATCAATCAATATTGTTTAAAGTCAAATACATTAAAAGCAGTTTAATTAATATTAAAATGAAATTGGCAAATTTTTTAAATTTATCTAATATAATCAATAAGTCAAGTAACAAATCGATATTCTAGCTGGTCTTTTTCAACAACAGAATTGTAAAATTATGCAAAAATAAACGAAACCATTTAACAATGGAAAATCGTATTCCCTAAACAAGATTACTTTGATTTCTCTAAGTCTGCAATGAGAAATTAAAATATACATTAAATTTCAGAATGCTTTAATGACAACAAATGAATAAACGTTAGACAATGCTGGGATATAGCAAAAATTAATTAGTCATGTATAAATAACTCAATTTATTCCCCCCCCCCCCTAGAAATCAAACCCAAGTACCAGAAAAAGAACGCTACATTTGGTCATTTATAAATCATTGAGAAGAATTGACATATAAAACAAGATACTGAACTATATCTTGAAATTTCGCTGATTGAAATTCAAAGACCCAAGTCACTATACGATTCAATTATAATTCTAAAAATATAATAACAACTTAGATGGCATTTGAACTATTTTAAATTGACTTCAGTCTGTGAACTTAGAAATATCGATATTAGTTTTGAAATATGTTAATTTTTCGGAAATTAAGTAAAAAAACACTAGTTCCTTATAGAAAGGTTAACATATGCATTAAAATTATGTGATAAAACAACCATTATACAACCACATCAATTTTTGTGAATCAATTGTAATAGACTGATGAAGAATGCAAAGCCCTCGAAACTATAGTCTCGTTATAAATAAATTAAAAATTTATTTTTCCAGCAGAAGACACACTCTTTTATTGTCTCCTTCAAATTTATAAAAATTCTGCTACTCTCGGCAAAAACAAACTTTCAAATTATGGCATTTTGGTTATATTTTAGTGGCAGTCCTTGGCTTGCTATATGGAGTAGCGCGCATGCATATCAAGAGATCGATAACTTGAGTGATAGTGACAAAATTTTTTTCAAAAATCGAAGTGGTAGCCTACGGATACTTATGAGGGGATATTATTTGTGAGTGAAAGGTTATTTTTTACTTATCATCATCATCAATTTGGGAAATTTTTCAAAATGATGGATTTTTTTATTTCGAAATTTCTCCAAAGCCCGGGGTGGTCTTCCTTAGATAATGAAGTGAGGTGAGATAGAAGGGTCTCAGCTGATGCATTCCGACTATCGATTCCATTTAGTAACCAGGCTAAAGTGTCTGTCTGACAGGGTCTCCTTGCCAACTAAATGTTTTTCGATATTCGAGGCCGGGCTCTTTATGAAGAGGAAGGAATAAGAAGGCAGCCTGGCAGGCAGGCAGAAAGCCTCAGAGGGTAAGGAGTGCGGCGAAGGAAGGAGTTCTTCTCATTAAGCAAGGAATGCGCGGCACGCCGGGCAAACTTCGCCATCCCTACCCGCGACTTGAATTAAATTGAAACTTGACATCAATTTTAACGCCATTACAAACATTTGTTCTGTTTCCGAGGCGAAGACGAAGAGAAAGTTTTTGATGTATATATACGACTACTGGCTGTACGTTCGCCCCTTTGCCTTTTCTGCCCGGCTCCACCCACAGAGAGTGCCATCGCACTTTTTATATCAAATAGATAAAATGCCCACTTTATTAGATGTATTCGGGAAGCTCTCGCGCGATGCTGTCTTGTCTCGCTTTTTTTTTAACGAAATTGAATTCATTCGAAATTATTATCTTTTACATTTCAAACAAGAAAACAACACGAAAATTATATTTTCTTTCCCTCGAAAGTCGATCGACGTAAAGAATTTTTATTTTTATTATTTATTGGAAAAAAACATACAATTTCAAAACTACAATTGCTTTAAAAGAAAATAATTTTGTTAAAGAAATTTAAAAGTTATGGCAAAACTTGATAAAGAATTTTTTATTTTCTAAGAGAGAGAATTGAAGGAAAAAGAATAAATTCAATTATAGAGGTGAAACAATTTTAAAATAGTTTTTTCGGGACGCTAATAAAATTAACAAACTTTGAAGTGTGTAAGGTTTACTTACTTTCCTAGAATGACAAAATAAATTACCATATCCAGTTACAACCAATAAATTAAGATATAGTCGATTCTAATAAGAATAAACCTTATAAAGATTAAAAACCACCTATTTTTAAATAAATACAGCGAATTAAATCAAAATTGTTAGAGCCGTTTTCGAGAAAATCTTAAAAAAGTATATAACAACTAAAGTAAAGTGCCATTTCCGGTAAAAAACCTTTAACATATTAAAGATCACCTATTTTTACATAAACACATCGAGTTAAATGAAACTCGTTAAAAGACGTTTTCGAGGAAAATCTTGAAAAAGTGTATAGCCACCGAAGTAAGGTACCACTCCGGGTAGGTTTATTTTAATCAAAACCCTGCTTTCAAATCTAAGGTTGGTACTTAACTTAAATATAAAAATTTTAGTTTCGCAGGATTTTTCGTTTGTGAGTTATGCTGACCACACACTCGCATTTTTATTATAATATGAAAGCACTGAATAACTACTGTAAAATATCAGTATTTTAGCATGACTGTTGGTATGTTAGGTTTAGTGAATATTTTTAAAACTCTATCATAACCATTATCAAGTATATTCTGTAACTTTTAGACATTCGATTAAGGCGCCTTTTAAAATGGAACAAAAATATTTTTTCCTAAAAGAATATGTTTGTTAAATTATTTAATCCCCGAGAGGCTCCAAGCAGCTGCCGATAAATATCAGGGGATTAATTTAGATTGAATTATTAATTATATATTATACATATATCTATATATATAAAATTAAGGTTTTGTCTGTACATTGCTCCAAATCAAGCCAAATTTTGGTTGCACACGTTTCAAGCAAAGTTATGAACGAAAACACCCTCAACAAAAGTCCTGTCTGTCTGTCTGTATGTCTGTTTCAGTGGTTTCCGAAAAGTTGCTCAAGATTCACGTAAAAACGGCTGAAGGGATTATTATGAAATTTCATATTTACATCAGATGTCTTCTAACTTACGTTTTTAGCTATATAACGTTTTGATAATTTGACCCCAGAAGGGGGTTTGGGGGGCGCACGAATGAAAATTATCAAATAACTCCTAAATTATTAACTCTAGGGCAAATTTTATGATAAACAAAGTTGTAGGAGATGTGATTTTTGACAACTTTTTTTTAGGGGTGGGGTTGGGGTGAGGGTGGGTTTCGAGGGGTGGTGAGGGGCGTTAGTGGGTTAGGGTGCGGAATGGTGTGTGAGGGCGGAGGTTGGACATGGTGCGGGGTGCTGGGTGGGTTTTGGGGGTGGGGTGTGAGTGGGGGTAAGGGTGGGGGTCCAGGGGGGCGTGCTCCCTGGCTAGCAAGAGGGCCGCCGAAGGCGGGCCTTGCAGCTAGTCTCGAATAAAGATGTAAGCGCATCGTTAAAAGCTAGATACAACAATTACAAAGATATGGTTAATTAGTTCTTTATTTATATTTTATAATTCAAATTTTTATTTCTACTCCCATGAATGATTGAAAATGAAAAGTGCTTTTTAATTATCATTTTTTTTTTTTTAATTTCTTTTCATTAATTATTATAATTATAATTACTATTGACATAATTTGAAAATGTGGGAAAATTTAATTGGTTGGTTACTTGTATCATTTTGACTAAAACGCTATATAGAAGAACAATATTTTCATTAATTTTTTTAATCTAAGAATTAAAGTATTTAAACAATAATGGTTTAAGGTTACAAATTAGTGACTTGTTTAAAAAACAAGCTCTCAAAGAATCAGAACCCAGGCACGCGATCGCAATACTTCCACATTATTTTCTATAGAATATAAATTATGAAAGTAATAGATATGAATATAAATAAATTAATTAAGTAAAGGGAGTGCAATTTCACAGAGAAGGAACTCAAAGGGGTTTATACAAACTCAATATATTTCGGATTATTAGTCCAGTTTACAGATTAAAAACTTTTTTACTCTGTAAACTCTGTAAACACAGTTTTCAATCTGTAAACTCCTGATGATGGACTAATAATCCGAAATATATTCAGTTTGTATAAACCTCTTTGAGTTTTATTTCATTCACTGTGAAACTACACTCTCTTTCCTTTATTAATTAATATCATGTTTCACCTAAAACCTACACCACTTTCCCTAAATTAAAAAAAGATATGAATATAAGTCTGTTAAGATTTGCTATTAATTACAAAGTGTTTCGGAAGTATAAACCGAAACTGGGTAGTTAATATTATTACATTTATATAATAAATATATTTTTAATTGATTATTTATTAGGTTAATTAATTTAAAACAAGAAAAAAATATTCGTGTCAATGATGAGAAGATATCTTTCAGAACTCATTGAATAAACAATTTTTAAATTGAGTGTATTTTAATTAAATTAAGCAACCTACCAGTTTTGATAAATTCTAATGTAAACAAGTTGGCATTTCAGGTCACATTGAACTAATTTGCAGAGGCGATTAATGTCAATTAAGCCAATCTAATGGCCTTTGATTTATTTTATATATACGTCAGTTTTTATTTCTTAACATTCGAAATCTCCCTCCTCTCTCTCTGAAGCTAGAAGATTAAAGGGATTAAATCATTGTTTGGATTGGTGACCATCCAGAAATATTAGCCTGGTGAACAAAGATCGTTGACCTCATTTTCATTAATTTTATTTACTGCTCACAAATCAAAGATTGTTTTGTATGTAGGCAGCGGCGTGCGGTCCATGGATGCTGTGGATGCGAGGCATCCCTAAAATCCCAGTCAAGAGAATCTTCATACCGTGTCATATATTGACCTCGTTTAGCTTTATTTCACTTAGTTTTAATTTAAAACTTATGAAATTTTTAACGTTACAATATGAAGAGAATTTTCCAGATTTTATATTTGAATCATTTTCGCTAACTTATGGAATACTTTGATTTGACGAGGTTAAAAGTAAATTAGTTTAATTTATATGTAGGTACTCGACGTCTGTCTTTCATTTAAAATCTATAAATTGAATTAAAACATTAATTGTGAATGATTAACTAAAAGATGATTTGGCAGATGTATTTGATTGCACTTAGCCGCTTTTTTAATTAATATTTTGTCTATTTTCTTATTATAAAATTGTTTTACAGATAAACTGATCCGAAGGCTTGTCTAGTGAGCAGAGGGTGGGGGAAGCATCACCAGATACAATAATGTTCATACCATGAGCCCGGTCATTTAATAACCTCACCTTGATCCTGGGAGCCCCTGGTATTTAGACAACTATATTGGCATATCTGTTAAGGGTATGACTATCGCACGGCGCGTCCCTGGCTAGAAAATATTTGTACACGCAACATAAAAAAAAACTCGATACTCGAAAATTAAAAAAAAAAAAATCATTTTATATTTAGGTAGAAAAAATATTAATAAAAACAAAGAGGCTAAGTGCAAGCCGTACATGAAAACCATAGGTATCGTAATTTCATAAGTACATCCAAACTAATTATTTTATAGCAACTAAAAAAATATTTATTGAAAGTACTAAGAGAGAGCCTCTAAAATAGAAAGGTGCATTATTTTTACTTGCCCCTTTAAGTAGTCAAAGTAAAGATAGACTGTCCGCTCTGCCTTTAATATAAAATGAAAAAATCTAATGTAAAATTTGAAAAATTATTTTAAGCGCTTTTCGATGAATTTTGCGAATAATAAAATAAAATTTCCTTTTTATGGACATCATCCTCTGGCTGAAAAGTCACCGCCCGCTCCTCATGTATACCTATATTTAATTTTGACTTGGTTGCTTGGATGTAGAAGATGAATATATCATCCTTTGCAAAAGTATTCTGTGAATCTAACCTACACTTTTAAAAAGAAGAAAAGTTTATAATACATGGTCATGAAATTTGTCTTTTTTCTTTGATCAGATCAATATATTTGAATGTGTGAGTAAGGTGTGTATGAACAGTTGACTAACTCTAAGGGGCTACCGGACAAAAAGTAGAGAGCAAAAGTAACAAATTTATGGTTATCATCATAATCGAGTATATATACAGTCGTAAGACTGGTTCGACGCAACCACCCACCCCAATACTCAACTCTATTTCAGGCAGACTCTTTCACATCGTTCTGAAAATGATTGATTATTTTTAGGACAATAATTTTATGAGTTAAATAAATAAATCTGAAGAATTTCGGGTTGACAACTATGTTTTCGGACATTGTCTTACATGATTCTAAAGAGTTAATTATTAATTGTGTTAAAATAATTTAAACCAGTAAATTATTTAGTATATACAATTATACATTTTAGTGTATTCAGTGATGTATAAAAAAGTTTGCTTCAGGAGTTGTGAGGAATGGGAAAGATAAAAAATAATAAATAAATAAATAATAATAATAATAATAATGTTGACCTCTTTTTTCTATATTCATTAATTTTCAATATGAATCAAAATTAAATTCATCTGCATCCCATTTCGAGAGCTCTCCTTAAAGCAAAGTGTATTATATGATAGGTTTTTATATTTTTCTCTTAGGATGGGATTAAACTATTACACTTTAAACTCTAAAGCTCAATTATCATATATGAAATGGATAAGTGTCTAACAGATAATATGATTCAATTTTTAGAATAGATTTCAACCAGCGCAGCGGCTTGATAGAATAATTTGTTTCTATTCCAGGAGCAAAGGATAACATAAATTAAATCTTGTCTGCGTAATAAATTGAAAATAAATAATTTAATTGAATGGAAATTGAATATGTTAATTTTTTAAATCCTCGCCTAAGATAAACTTCTTCATATTGGCCGGAAATTTTCTTAAATAAAAAAAATGGAAAGCAAAGTGTCGATAGGGTTAAGATTGGCGTGAGGCCAAACAACAACTAAAAAGTGAAATCCCACCGGATGAAATATGGTGAACTCTTTGAACGACTCCTCCCTTTTAACGAAGGAGGGGCCAACTTAAAAAGTAACTAACACTTTCCCGGGAATCACCCAAAAGAAATTGTTTTATTAAGGGCATTATTATGAAATATTAGCAGGGGTAGAATAGAAATCAATTAGGAAAAAAAAGTCGGGTTTGTCGGCCAAACAGTGTGGAATAATTTATGAGCTCTTTCTTTCGAGTTCTGTTCTTAAGGCTTTTTGCCTTTTGATTTAATTATTCCGGGGCCAGCGGTTTGCCGTTTTCAGGGTAAATCAGATACATATAGTGAGCATGGCAACGGCAACATTTGTTGGCAGCGTCAGCGTTCTAATTAGAACATACACCCCAACCCCTAGATTCGCTCGCACCCCAAATTCAAAATAAAATTGGTTAAACAAAATTGTGGCCAGCTTAATTACAAAATCTCCTGGGTTTAGTATTATTGTAAGTAGACGCGCGTGGTGCAGCGGAACTAATTCCCAATCCGCTATTCAAATGCATAAAAATAATTTGGATCGTACTGGTCCCTCGATACTTTTAAGGATAAAAGAAAAAAAAATCTCTCTGAAGAAGAAATTGGGTGAGAGAAAGTAAAAAGAAGTCGAAGGGCATACGATATGACTGCCATTGGAGGGAAAGTTAATTAAATTCTGGTATTTCTGGCAAAAACGGATTAATTACGTAGCGAAGAGAAGGGAATGACAGATGAGCAGAGCCTTGCAGGTCTGCGCACCTCGCTAATTGCGTTAATAAGCGGATACCGACCACGGTACAATTTTAATTCTCAACGATATTAAATTTCCTCCCACGAGGATGATATCTACCACCAGAGAAAGAGACCCTTTTTCTTCTTTTTAATCCTTCGCGTTTTTGACGTGGCTTCGTCTTCTTGTATGGAGACAAAGATTGCTAATAAGAAACGATTTGTCTCCCAAGTTGGGAAAATAAGTTTTTAAGCCACAATTCATTGCCAACGTCGAAAACACTAATTGCATTAATCTCTGCCGGTTTGTTTCTTTAACAATATTTGTCCTATTCAATAGTAGCAGAGTGAAAGAGAGAAGGGATGACAGTCGCCTGAATGAACTTTTGTGTTTTGTCTTGCTTTTTATGGAAGTTGGAAAAATTGAAAACATTGTTCCTTTATTTTCTACCTGTTTTGAATAAGAAATAGGCTTAAGTTTATTAAGTTTTACTTAATAGATCTGTCTGTTTGGGGAGTTGTATTTAAAAAAGATGATGAATGAGTTTGTTAATTCTTGCCACCCAGTAAAAAGAAAAATATTATTCATTTTTTTTTTTTTTTTTTTTTAGGGCTTTTGTAATATAATTGGTCCAATCAGTCTGTCACATTCTGAGAAGCACTCAAGAAATACTAAGAGCCAACATGAAGAAGCAGTTAGGCGTAGTTGGAGGGCTGCTCTGAGTCGCCCACACACAATTTATAAAATACAAGCCCCTGGCCTTTCATTTTTGGCGTTTGTTGGATACAATGGCCTGCGACGAGATCCTCCCAAGCCCTTTGAAAAGAGACATATTGTGTCACGCCTCAGCTCCAGAGACTCCCCAAAACTAAACCACAAATTAAACACTATAAAGCGATGATGACTGCGCACACCAAAGAAAGTTCAGATCTACCACAGAGGGATATTCAAAGTCAAAAAAGGGACAAGACCCTGGTCTGGTGGTCAAACAGGGCAGAACAACCCTCACATTATAAGTTTGTGTTCTTGAAACTTTGTAAACTTAAAGGGACGTAGAGACAGATGTAGAGTCAATCAAAAAAATATATGGTAAATCTGTATTAAAAGTAAAACCTGTGTGTTAATTGGTCCGTGGAGTGAAATTCATTAATAATAAGATATTCTAATCAACTCTCGGTCTGTAATAAATTGTTCAAATCAAAGGATTTGCTTCTCGCTATAAAAACGTCGAACACACCGAGATGATGTTAGTTTTGTTTTTATTGATATAAAGCTGAATTGATAATAAAAAATTAATTTAAATGCTTCTTTTATTTTCAAAACAAAATGCCGTCAATCGATTTTATGACTGGCATCTCATTAGGATGCAAAATTAAGGTGTTGAATTAATTAAAAACAAAATTATATTAGATAATTTGAATATCTCTCACATTCAAACATATTAAAACATCAGTCATTATATTAACTAAAACAAAACAAAAAAAGAAATCAAAATTCATTTCTATGCTAATATATTTTTAATCATCAAAAATGATTTATGAATTTCCTATTTGAATAAAGAATAACACTAAAAAAACTAGAATTAAATTTAATAGATAATGTCCGTCTGTTGTGTGTCTATTAATGGAGTTGTTAGTGTTGCTGAGATTCCAAGTGCAGCTCCCTGGTGAGGTGAATGGGATCGGATCCCGCTCCACTTTCGGAATAAATTACCTCTTTAAAATCATGAGCACAGGATTGAATTCATGGAATCCTGATCGTGTCTGCGGCTTGTCACGTTTTGTTTGTATTATTTCAATTCTTAATTCACTCCCCCTAGAAAAATGGCCTTCAAAATATTTCAGAAGATGAAAAAAATTAGATTGTCTATTGATAAAATATTATAGTGATCTGTTTTGTACAAGATACTCCATTTATCATACTTTTCAAAAAATAGTTCGTGATTTTAGAAAAAAAAAAAAATATTCTTAATGACAATTCATGAGTTCCGCTTAAGCCTTTAGATATAAGAATAAACGAGATTAACGACCGATTACGCAGTGCGTTCCTTGACTCATGCTCACAAAAATAAATAAATAAAGTATAAAATACTTTGAAAACTCAGTACCTACGCTTTCGGCAAATTTTAGTGAAAATAAAAATTAATAAAGTAAAGGGAGTGTAAATTTTAATTTTCCTCATTAATATATCAAAGAATAATTGATACGTCAACGAGAATTATTTTGACCGCGCTGATTTGAAAAAGATATTTTTATCTCGCGAGACTACTGCGGATTACGCTATTGGAGTCTGCGGAGTATTAAGTCTGGACCAAGAGAGAAAAGATGTGATCCACTTAGCTACAATCCAACGTCATTTCGCGTATAGCCCGCTAGACATTCGGATGGATCACCAAGTGAATTTGAAATCTCAGATTTTTTTTAATGCAATCGAATGCAAGAAGGGGTGCACCAGTAAAGATGTAGCCCCTATGGATCTCGAAAGACCCTTGCATTACCGAAGAGAAGGGAAAGTTGTTTAAGTGAGAGGGTGTAGACGTAGGTGTCTATGCACCCTGGTTTTGAAGGTTTGAAGATCATAGGTGCTGGGAAAGATAGAGGCTGGGAGAGAGTTCCAGTTCCTTGAAGTCATGGGGATATATGAATTCGCGAATGAAGTGGTCCGGCACTTTTCCAATTTGACCGCGAAAGAGTGTTGGGAGTCGGCAAAACGTGTGCTGCGTGCAAAGCATGCTTTGGGGGGAATTATTGATTTTATCTCAACAGAGCACCTGCCGTGATAGTATCTATAGAAAAGGGAAAGGGCGGAGACATCTCTTCGATGAGCCAGCGAGTCGAGGGAGTCGGTGAGGGTAGAATCGTCAATTAGCCTGACGGCTCGTTTCTGAATTGCATCAAGGGTAGCAAGAGAATATTTTGAGGCTCCTCTCCACAGATGAGAGCCGTATTCGAGACAGGGGCGGATTTGGGCCTTGTAGATGGTGAGAAGTTGTGGGGGTTTGTAAAATCGCTTGGACCTGAATAAGAAGCCAATCTTCCTTGCTGCAGATTTCGCCACAGAGGAGATGTGTTCATTCCAAGACAGGTCAGATGCGACGGAGACCCCCAACATGGATAGGCTGTCACACATTTTCAGGGTATTCGAATCGAAGTGAATATCAGGGAAATCTCTATTTTCGCGCCTAGAAATTAGACAACATTGAGTCTTGTTTGAATTGAAGTTAACTAAATTTTGAGAGCCCCATGTTATATATTCGATCTCCCAGTCCAGAGCGCTAGATCTATTAGCATGTATGTTAGATGCCTGCCATTAATTAACTGAATGTTTTTCTATTAATGAGGAAAATTAAAATTTATTTAATATCATTATTTCAAGTTAGAAATATATAAGTTCATATATTATTTTCACTCAATATTTGACAAAAATTCCCTACATTAGATTCGCGATTGAATCAAATGTAGAAAAACATTCAGTTAAAGGGAGTGTAGTTTCACAGTGAATGAAATGAAACTCAAAGAGGTTTGTTTATACAAACTCAATATATTTCGGATTAAATTGAAAGTTTTTGTGCCGAGAGTAGCAGAATTTTTATATATTGAAGGAGACAATAAAAGAGTGTGTTTGCGATTACGTTATAAATAAATAAAATTTATAATTCCAGCAGAAGACACACTCTTTTATTGTCTCCTTCAATATTTCGGATTATTAGTCCATCATCAGGAGTTTACAGATTAAAAACATTTTTACACAAAAAATTAAAAATGTTTTTAATCTGTAAACTCCGATGATGGACTAATAATCCGAAATATATTGAGTTTGTATAAACCTCTTTGAGTTTTATTTAATTCACTGTGAAACTACACTCCCTTTACTTTATTAATTAATACTTTGAAGACTCAGTCAGTGCCTTTCTACAAATTTTAGTGAATTTATAAATATCAGTTCATTAATTTTCTACTACTGTCGATATATGGTATATCCGTATGAATGGTTTGAGCCGAGGGGCGAACCGCGAATGAAATTAGGTGTACACCGTCTTTGGAATTATTTGGAATTACTTTGAAATACATTAGATAATCTATTGTCTTCTACTTCGAAATGAAAGTGGAAGTGGAAGTAGGTTTACACGATTCTAGGTCGTGGTTCACCCCTCGGTTTGAGCTAGAAAGGTGAAACTTAAGAAGTAAAGATTTTTTTAAATTTATTTATTGTCATCGGGAACATAGCCCATTTAGACAGCACATCAGTAAAGTGTTAGTAGGGTTAGTGAGGGAGCCGAGTTTTAGACAGTAGAAATTTTATAAGCTAGCCAGGCTCGAACCCAGGCCACCTGCTTGAACATCGTGATCAACGATGCTGAAGCGGAGCCTTAGCCAGTTCGGCCAACCCCAATTTAAGCTAATTTTCTCGAGAACTAATGATTGTTTTTTTGCTGATTTTCTGTACTTTTTTAATCAGAAGTTCTAAAGATAAAAATTCGAAAATCTAATCAGTTCATTGATTTGGAAATAAATGTTTTTTGTACGAAAATTATCTTTCTAAAAACTTAGGTTTTTCATGAATCATGTTCATGGATATTTGGTTATACTCATAGGCAGACAGAAAAACCTTTGCTTAAAAATTATTTTTCTCCACTTTATACATTTTTAAACAAGAATAACCAAAGAAATGAAAAAACACAAACTTTCAGTGAATTCAAAGCTTGTGTGCGTAACAAATAATGTTCATTTGGTTTTACTTATAAATAATAAGAAATTCAAAAGAACGTGTTATATTAAAGTTCATCCCATAGTTTAATGTTTGAATTATTTTAAAATTTTAATGTGATCTGTAGTAATGGTCAATTACTGAAATTACGAATTAAAAAAGTGTTTTTTTTCGATTCCTAATTTCAAAATATCTCAAAAACGAATATCAAACTAAAAACTCTCGAATATCATCTTTTTTTAATGTGTCCATGTGAACCTAAGGTAATCCTTTGATTTTAACATTTCATTAGAGACCCGACAGTTGATTAGAATATCATGATTATTAATGAATTTCCCCCATGGGTCAATTAATGCCCCCGTTTTGGTTTTGGTCGCCCTCCGACAAGAGCATTCTTTAAGAGAATTCGTTTTCAAAAGAATTTACTATGCCTGTCGTCTTTTGAAATGGTGAGTGTCCATGCAAACAGGAGAAGGTTGTAATTAGAAGGCGAGAAGTTCATCACCCAAAGGTACAGCATACAGATGAGCTAAGGATGGATTTGCATTCATTAGCTCAAAGAGAAGCGAATGCATTGGTGTTTGTGTGGGAATATATGAGTTCCAAGCTGGAAAAATTAACGACCATTCTCGCCTTTGTCCTCGACATTAAGTTTGGCCAAGTTAAGTCGAAAATCCGGTAGGAAGAATAAAGAAGAGAGAAAAACAACGATACAACAACGGAAGAAAATTTTATTATAGTCGGAGAATAGAAAAGAAAAGAAAAGGGGTAGCTTTTGTTTTAGAACCAGCTTGGAAATGTAGAGAAAAAAAAATCATAAATAATATAGTATGTACTAAAAAAACAATCTTTTCTGAAGAGTATGTAATAGTTCACTGTAGAGATCGGATTCTATATACATCGAACTTCATCCTTTATCTAAAATCCATCAGTTCGAATCTGTTCAAATACATATAAGATTTAAAATAATATATTATGTTTAATTTCCTTTGTTAATTTGTAAAATATCGGCTTATAGGTATTATTTGATGAAATTTAATATTGTTTAAATATATTGATGATATTTTTATTAAAGGAAAAAAATAATGATTAATACATAATACTCTTTATCATTTTAGGCACATATTTTAACAATTAATTACGCTTTGTAATTCAAATTTAATTAATATTGATACTATTCTATACCCCCCACCTAAAAAAATAATAATAAAACCCAAATAAAAACCCTATATTCAGAATTAAAGATGGGTGAACCGCGACCTAATATGCTTTACACCTACTTCCACTTGTACTTCCAAATATTTCCAAGCACTTCCAAATATTTCCAAGTACTTCCAAATATTTCCAAGTACTTCCAAATATTTCCAAGCACTCCCAAATATTTCCAAGCACTTCCAAATATTTCCAAGTACTTCCAAATATTTTAAAGTACTTCTAAATATTTCCAAGTACTTCCTAAATACTTCCAAGTACTTCCAAAATACTTCCAAAGAGGTGTACACCTAATTCCAATTGTGGATCACCCCTCGAGAATTAACCTTTGCCAAAAACAGGAGATAAGGTACTTTTGCATCTTGCATTTGAGGGTGTTTATTCAACTAAAAGTGCCTACCTTCATCTTTATGACGAGCTATTAGCTTCAATTATTTCAAAACAACCTTTTCTACCTGGCAAAATGGGTTTGTGCCCGATGCCAATAAATAATATAAAAAAAACAACCTTTTCTACAATATAAGATCGATAAAATATGTATAATATCGATGGAAATAAATAATAAATAAATGGCGGCATTGATTTAATTCACACCTCAAAATATTAAATTTGTTTGGTTTAGTAAATACTTCTAGGTGTTAACTATTCTTTAAAATACCTCAGTGCCTGTTAGAATTATCTAAATCAGAAAAGACATAATTAATAAATTTATAATTGTATTTTATTATTATCATTAAACTGGTTTATAATGTAATACACGATGTGGCGTTAGTTTTAGAAAGTTAACGGCTTTTCCATATCATAAAACCCCTAATAATAATACTAATACTAAGAAGAAAGTAAATTGGAGAGTAATCTTTTAATTAATGCTAATAATAAGTTGAATGGAGCGAAATCCCTTCAAATGTCTTGTAAATATCCCATTAACTAAATAGAATATTTGTTATGACTTATTATGGGATGTAATGTTTTTTTAATGAAACTCCTTTCTCGAGGGGTTCGAGTTGCTAATTAAATGCGAAATAATGGAACTAAAGTGAAATCATAGAGACAGTTTGATATTATTCCACCCCCGCTATACCCACCCCCACCCCTTGTTCACTCCGCTTTCTCTATCTCTTTGACATTTCAAAAACAAAATCCGTTCTTATTTGACAGATGCCATTCACATATTGCATCGGAGAATAATACCAAGCCGGAAAGGGTGGATGAATAGGGGAAATGACGTAATTAAAGTAGTGATGGCCGGAAACTTTGAAGATCATAGGATCATACCCAAAGTACGTGCGTTTAATAAACTAACAGATTAGATGGTTGATTATGTGTCTAGATGATAGATGATAAATGATTTCTATTCCAATTTCCATTAAACAGAAGAGACAATGAGATTTTTGAGAAAATAAATATTATTAAGCTTATAATTATAGATTGATACGTCAATTACAAATTGATAAAGTATATAAGATAAAAACTGTGTTTGCTTTTTAAATATCTAATGAATATTTTTGGGTATAGTGTGCTTGGCCTGCTATAGAATTGGCTTAACTTATAACTTAATATACAGAGAAATCAATGAGGTTGTCCCCTGCAAAATGCAAACAAACATATTATACATATATGATATATAGGGACTATAGTTTCGAAGGTTTGACCTTCATTATCAGTCTTTTAAATAAAAATATTTTATCTGTTATGTTCAATTACCCGATTGTATATACATAGATAAATTCATTTTCTTATATAGCAAGCTAGCCAACAAACGATTGTATCTTTAATATATCCAAATGGGTAATTGAGCCCATGGGAAATAACAGATAAAATATTTTTTATTAAAAGACTGATGATTAAGATCAAACCTTCAGAAACTATAATCTCCAACAAATAAATTATATATATATATAGGTACACATACTTATATATCATACATGTATATATGCTTATTTGCATCAAGCAGGAGACAACTTCATTGATTTCTCTTTATGAAGCAACAACTCTGCTACTCTCTGCAAAAAATATTTTCAATTAGGTGAAGCTTAAAACCTCTACGGCAATTTGTCACTTGTGCAAAGGCCCTTGAGGTACTCACTTCACTTGAAGAGATAAAGTGATTGAAGCTTTGAGTATTGTGTTAATTTTTATTACAAATACAAATTAAATATTTCGATTGGGTGGTTATTTTTAAAAATTTATTTTGTGAAAAAGATCAATATTTTTTAGCTCATTTATACCCCCTTTGATTTATTCCTTATGTATTTTTATTCTGTAATCGAGTTATCTATATGTACCATCTCATCCCCTTTTCCTCGGAAATCAATGTAGAAATGTTTTTTAAGAGCTGAGATTTGTACGGAAGGCCCAAGGGTAGAAAAACAAAGAACATGCGGAGTTCGTTAGTGGGTGAAGGGTTGGCTGCTAAAAAAACAGACCCGAGACTCATAATATATTCTTTGTAAGTAAAATGCACAAACAAAGGAAACCTAATTAAGCTCATTTTGACTTATTAATTCAATGTTTTTATGATAAAATATTTATACTCTTTATCATATATGGATAAAAGCGAGGCAAAACAACTATCATCAAAGAGATGTTAATATTTTGTCTAGAAAATTCATAAAAGGGTCAAGAGAGAAAAGACGATGGTAGTAGAAAAAAATATTAAATTAGAAAGTAAAAAAATGCAAGTATTAATTCATAACAAATATTATCATGTAATTTTTGTATACTTTTTAAAATGTGTTCTTGTAGTTGTAGAATACATAAATGTTTATAGTAATTATATTTATTTTATTCATCACCGATTTTCAAACGTTTCCCTGAAATTTTATCACTGCTCAGAAAGTAGAACTTACGGTCATCTAATATTTATATTTATTAATAATAATCAATATTCTTGAAATTTCAATGGTAGCTACTCACAAATAAAATCATAATTTAGTAAATTACTGTTAATAATTATTTTTTATTCACTATTCAGTTTCTATCACCACCGGTAGACTATCCTCAGTAGTAAATGTCATATTAGTTTCTGAAGATTGTCAATATTAACAACTCATTGATCATTCGTTCTCATAGATATAACAATTATAATTATTTATTTTTTCATAAAATTGATTCAGTTTGTGTATGAATTTTATATCTATGAGAACACTGAGATGTTTATATTGCCAATCTCCAGAAACTAATATTATGACATTTACTAGTCGGGATGGTCTACTAGTGGTGAACTGTAGAGTGAATAAAAAATAATTAATAATATTAATATATTGTACTAAATTATATTTCATTGTTCTCATCCATTATCAAATATTTTTATAAGGATCGTAAGAAGTTGGACCAGAATTTAAATCAAACGCAAAGTTTGTTAATTAAATGGGCCAAACGTTTCGTTTCTGATTAATGATTTAATGGTAGATGAAAGATTTTTATTCAATTTTTTATATAATTATTATGTCGAAGAACAATTACAATTGTATTTTAATGTTTTATATTGTCTTGATAACAAACTGAATGATTCGGTGAAGACATACTCTTCGGAATATTTTTTCTTGTAATAAGAACTCCTGACAAATAAGTTTATTAAATGAGCCACTGAGGAAGTCGCTAATCAGTGACGAAACGTTTGGCCCATTGAATTAAGAAACTTTGCGTTTGATTTAAATTCTGGACCAACTCCCTACGAAACTTTTAAATACTAAATTATTAGTACAAGAATTCAAATATTTTAACATAAATTTTCATGGATTATACGGGATCTAACTTTAAACAACCAAGCTCTATCTTTTAATTTTTTTTTTTTGAGCTGACTCCATTAAGGGTTTTTGCTAGTCGGATTCTTAAGAGTTGATGTCAAGAGGGAAGATCCGCAAGATGAGAGGTCCCGTCATGGGAATGGATGCACCATGCATGCACCTCTGCCCAGATGGCTTGCTTGCATATAACAAACGTCCATTCATACAAGACATTGAGTGCCACATTGTAGGGGTTCACTTATAGGGTTGAAAGTTGTTTTGAGGGGTAAGAAGACGTGGACTAAACAAACACGCACGGAACAGGCATCGCCCGGAACAAATGGGCTTAATAGCGCTGATTCATAGATCGGCTGGGTGTACATTCGATACCCAGGAAACAGCAAAGCTTTCTGGGAGTTACTAACTCTGATGAAATACTCATGCGAGGACGCTTCGTGATACTGCATCTGCCTACTCCTGTCTAGCTTCTCACTTAGTAATTAAACTATCTACTAAACTGTGACTAAAATGAAAATTAGGTGTTTCCGTTGCCTACAAACAACGACTGCTATAAATACAATGCCTCGAAGGGAAAAGTGTTTTTTTCTTTCAAGATGATTTAACAAGACCTGTGCTCCAAAAATAACTGCAATTTTCCCGCTTATTAAACATGCAACGAGGGAAAAATTACCAGAGAATTTCAGGTTAAACGTACCAAGAGCGCAGGCAGGCGGACTCGCGATAAATCTGTAACAAAAAAGAGACAAGTCATTAGTGAAAGAAGCAGCAATTATGGAATTTCCAGATTCAATTTCTCGCACGAATAAAATTATATAAATAGAGAGAACCAGTTATGGTTGTTTCAATTCATGAATTTTCACTGGAAAGGATTTCAATTTCGACTAATTAAAAGGCGCCATTGAAATGAATGTAGCTGAGGGAAATGGGCGGGGAGGGTTTTTATACACAGTGTTCCCTCTTAAAAAAGGGGTTGGTAGGATTGTCACCGCGATGATTATCACCCCCGGGACTGTATCCCTTGACTTGCAACCCTTGAGTTGCTAATGGTCACCACCAAGAACCTAATAATTACATAGGGCCAAGTTTTAACTAATTAACCAACGTGCTGCTTTTGGCAATGCAAAGTCACGTCCAGACCGTTATGATCCAGTGGAGTCATGAAAGTGATAGCCAGAACATATGGCTCTGCGGGAGATTTTTATTTGTTTCAGGTGTTTCCGGGCGGGTGATGAATAATAATCACATTCAATTAATAATAGTAGCTTCTAAATGAGAGAGGGAGATCTTCATTAATTTTATTTCTATTCATATGAAACTTATTTAGATATTCCAATATCGATGGTCAACGACTGTCCAAAGGTTTTAAGTACTAAATTAAGTTTAACTGGGCTAAATTTGGATAATTATAATTTGATAATTAAAACATTTTCTAAACGTTTTATTACTTTATATTAATTGGCTTCATAGGGTATTTAAATATACTTTTAAACAAAAATCAATAGATTAGGACGAGTAGTTTATAAATTGAATTGTACATTAAAGGTTTCAATTAGAAAAATCTCAAAATTAGCATTTATATTAATGAACACGAGTTTAATAAGAACAAACAAGATTCATTCTATAAAGCTAAATAAAATCCCTGTCTTTCCATTAAATGATCAGTTAAACATTACAAAATGAACCTACAAATTCAGGCAGGGAAACCAACTATTCTTAGCATGGATTATTCAGGATTGTTTTACGAATCTAATTTTAAATGAGACCAAATGATTATAAGAACATTTCGTTTTAGGATAAAAAAAGCTGATGTCTTATTAATTGTTTATTTATTTATTTATCCAGAAATACACGATATACATATACTATACATGATTTTAAGACAAATATTTCTCAAAATTTTATTATTATAGAGACAGAAAAATTTGTTTGAAAAGTATAATTAAAACAAAAATTGTGAAACAAAGCGTTAAAAAATATGAATATATATTTTTTTAATACATTTTAATTTAATTATATATAAAAGTAAATCTGAGAGACATTGGAAAGCTAGAAATTTTTGGATATATCTGATGAAAACTAGATTCAGGTCTGGATTGTTATCGACAAAATAAGCTTAGATATGTTGATAAACCCATAAAATAATGCCTGTCTGTCAGAGCCTGGTAGTTCGAAAGCTAAATAAGATGATATAAACTTGAAATTTACAAGTTAATTGTATTAATTTTCCCTGAAATGAAAAATTGTAATCAAATTTTAATTTAATTTTGGGGAGGATCGAATTTTATTCAAAGGTGCTCAGGTCTAAATTGATCAAAGAAACGAACAATGTCGATGCTATAAAACGAATCCAATAAATTATCCATTTTGCACGGCTGTATCAAAATCGTGGAGAACATGTTGAAAAGCCAAATAATGAACATCAGATCATCGCTTAAAACAATTCCTCATTTTTTTTATTGGGCTTTATGAAGCAAGTATGCCGAGATATGAAGCGTACAATATTCAACAATAACGCATCTAGTGAATATGCGTTTTTGATTATATTACGCGAGTGCCAATTACGCAAAATAAATATTGCATTTGGCATAATGGAGTTATATCCAGGCAGGGTTTTAATGGTCGATTCGTATGTACAGGAGGGGAATGTGGGGGGCAATCAATGCGTACCCACATTGAACTATGTTTGTGTGCATAAATGCATGTGTGCGTCGTGTCTAATTGTGTTTTCATGGATGTCACGTGCTGGTGCGCGTGTCGCCGCTCCAGCTCCAGCTGGACAACGCAGCGGCTCCAGCCAAGTGGCCAACTTCTATCCTCTTCCTTCCTTTCATTCTTAGTTCTTTCCTCCAGGCGATTGAACACCTATTCTTTTATTTATCGCCAGATCTTTGCCCTATCAGAGAATTTCGTATCGTCAACCGATCGAATTTATTATTCAATTATATAAGCCCCTCAGGCAATAATACTATTAGTAGATCGGCTTAATTGTCTTAATTACTAGCAATAGTATCAAATGAGCATGTTTTTCTATATAATTTCAAATAGTTAATTTGCATGAATAATTATCCCATTTTGAAGATGAAAGATGTCTCCTGGAAATTATCTTGTGTTTTTTATTCATTACTGTATTTTATATATTTTTAATTCTTTTAATGAAATAATGACAAATTACTTTAAAAAATATATTTAAAAAAAATTTAAACATACTTTTATTTCGAAACCCACTAATAAGTAGAAAATACTTCAGGAGTCTCAGGACTATAAAATAAAGACTTGGATGATCATTTTACTTAAATTTCATGATATCACATTATTTATTATCTTTGGTCATGCTGAGAGTATGAACGTTGTATTAAAAAGACCAAGCACTAAACTGTACAATTTCTCTTTCTTGTCTGTCTGTTTGGTACAAATTTTACAATCGATTTTAAGCTAACTTCCCGATGAAACTTTAAACATAGCTCAGAACTGGATGAGAATGCAATATAAATTCGTTTTTTGTCTATATGTTTGTTTGTTTGTCCAGTACAAATTTTGCAATCGATTCAACGCAGCTTTACTTAAGGCAACTCCCTTCAGATAGCTTATAGATCAATCCTAAAAGCATAGCACTTGCATATCCTATAGGCGTTGCCACGTTTGAAATATTATTTTCGCGCGAGTTTTTGAAATTTTAATATACATAAAGTATTGTTTTCACTCAAATTTTTATTTTTGTTGTAATTTGAAATGTTTGATTCATGGAGTAACATTACCACGTTTTTATTAACTCGCTTTCTTGTTTGTCTGCCCAGTACAAATTTTGCAATGAAATTCCATTTCATGTTTGGGTTGGTTGTTTTTATCGAATGTTAAACAATCATTTTTACAGTTAACAAATATTTTTCAAAGTTTTTTTTAGCATACTCCCTTTAAAAAATTGTCATTTCAGGGCCCCGGGCCCGTGGGTGAATATGGACACCCCTTTGTGGGGGCCATAATTACAACAGCATTTACTTGACTCAAAGTTCTCCCATTTTCTTCAGAAGTCTTTGAAAATTTTTTAAAAATCCTTAAAAAAATATATTTTTATTTTGAATTTCATTTCTTCCGGGAATTTCTATATTCTAGTAAAAAAACGTGAAGAAACAATCAAGTTTTTTAAGTTATAGATAAAATCAGAAAATTATTGTTTTTAACGAATTAGCTCTATCAGAATTTGTGGATAAAACGCTTATTGGATAACAAAAGTGCACACAAGCGGAAAAATAATTATAAAGTTACTTGAAGCAAAACAATAGAATAGAGAAAATCTCTTTTTCTTTAAGTAAAGTGAAAAAATATATATTTTTTGAACAATGATTGATTCTTAAGAAGATGATGATAATACAATTACTTCTTTCCATTTTTCAAATTAAATAAAAAGAAATGAAGAATTGAATCGGATTGACTTTTATAGGTTTCGAACAATTTGTAAAGATCTATTTAAAGAGTTTTGATTAGTTTTATGTTATCCCTTTCGTTGGTTTAAAAGTTTAAACAGAACACAGATGCTGCTGGAGCCATTTAATGAATACAACGATAAACTTGAGAGATTTTAATCTGGACAATCTCTTTCAAAGATCTTATTGCTTTTTATTATCGATTTATCTTAAAAGATACCCAATTAAGCAAAGAAAAAATGATTACGTTTCAATGATAGAGTCTATAAAATATAGAGAAATCAACAACTTCCCTCTTTCTCTACGATCTATTACATTTTCAACTATATATTTCAAATATATTTCCCCACCTTGACATTTTAACGTTAAAAGAATCTTTTATTTCAGTTCTTGTTTAACATTTTTGTTTCTAAGCTATAAAATCAAATTTAGTATAAAGAGGGGTTTATTTAAATATGAATAAAATAAATAGTAATTGAGCTTTTTTAAGGGTATGATTTTTATGGGTTAAAAAGTTATAACCAATCTATAACTTAATAATGTGTTAAAGGATCTAGGAAAAATGTTTCCTTTCATAAGTCAACATTTATAAATTATTATAATGATCATGTGATTAAAGAAATAGCAATCATTTAAAATTTTATTTGAATATTACATATTTTTAAATTTGTACAATATTTATTTACATCATATTATTTCCTTTTTAAATCTTTTTTCGACCATTTTCGAATAAACTTATACGTAGATATTTATTAATATTTTATATAAAATTTTCCATAAAATTAAATTTTTTCTCTTAACAAGTTACTTATTTGTTTTGCTTCGCTATTCAAATTCATTTAAATGATCTATTTTTTCCAATCTTTTATGATGAAATATTCTCACTAAAATACAAAATATCAGGATGTTCATAATACATCATGATGAATTCAAAATTACGAGTCTAAACGTTTTCCGGTTAATGTCTTATATTAAAAAAATCAAAACTATTTAGTTTACAAAATTAGTTTGTGAAGTTTAAAATTAATAATATTTTGATTCAGAAAATTTTTAGGGCTGGGTTCATCAATGTATACCAAGTATAACTTTTAATTCCATGTTTTTTTTTTACTTTCTGTTGTTTGTCGTCTTTTTAGTATTTACCGAATTTACTGATGAAATTCTTAAAAGTAGGCCGGGAGCTATAAGTGCCGTTTGAGTGTTTTGATTGATTTGGCTTCAACCCTGATATGTCTTTTTCCTAAAGGGAGAATGGTCTGAGCTCTTGGCAAATCATTTTAAATAAAATAAAGAAAATTTTGAAAAATTTAAGAAACTTTTTAAAATATATTTTTGTGAAACCTACCTAGTAATTTATATTTTAAATTTTAAAAAGTTTCATAAATTTTTCAAAATTTTCTTTACTTTACCTGATATGTCTTTTTATATACAAGAAGCCACAAAAGTATTCCTGAATTAACAAGAAAATATTTTCAAAAATAAATGAAGACTTCAAAAAACGGGGTAAGTCACATTTCGCAAATCTTTCAGGAGAACAAATATAAACTTTGAATGTTAAAAACAAAAAATACTTAAAACACCCCATACGAGTGTATGTAATATAATTATGATGCCAAATTTTCCTTATAAATGAAATATACTTTTAAAATTTATAACTAAAGTTAAATTATGAAATAATGCAAGGACTTGGAACTTTCTTTCAGTTTCCACAAAAATAAAAATCTCGGTGACTTTCTGTGTTACATTGAAAGTTTTTGTGCCGAAGGTAGCAGAATTTTTATACGGTATATTGAAGGAGACAATAAAAGAGTGTGTCTTCTGCTTGAATTATAAATTTTATTTATAACCAGCCTATAGTTTCGAGAGCTTTGCCCTCTTCATCAGTCTATTACAATTGATTCACAGAAATTAATGTATGAATGGAAAGCGAAAATTTCAATTGTAATAGACTGATGAAGAGGGCAAATCCCTCGAAACTATAGTCTCGTTATAAATAAAATTTATAATTCCAGCAGAAGACACACTCTTTTATTTTCTCCTTCAACTTTCTGTGTTATTTGAAAGTAATTTTTAATGACCTGTAGTGAAAATGGTTTGCCCCCAGAATGCGTCATAAACTCATTTCCGACTTTACTTGTGGTTTTCAAATATTATTAGTATTATTTATTTCTTTTTTAAGCAGGAGATAAAATCTTTAATTTATTCCTTATAAATAATACAATTCTTGTACACTCGTCAAAAAACAAATTTAATTTCACCAACCTTCAAGTTATTCTTCATTTATGTTTATTTAATTTGTTTAAAGATATATGACATATGGGTCGAGAAATGGCGAATGAAGATAAATGAGAGTAAATCACAGGATATAACCTTCTCTTTAAACAGAAAAATAAGTCCCCAGATCACGATAAATAATAAAACCGTTCCTCAAAGTTCCTGCATTAAATATCTAGGACTTAACCTAGACTCAAAGCTTACCTAGAGGGAAAACATAAAAAAAAAAGAAAAGAAATGGACCTTAAAGTTCGGCAAATGCACTGGCTCATCGGCAGAAAATCTCTGACTTCACTGGAAAATAAACTTTTAATTTGTAAAGCGATTATAAAGCCTATTTGGACCTACGGAATTGAGCCTGCTCATGTAAGTCGAATGTAAATATAATACAGAAATTCCAGTCAAAATTCCTTACAATAAGTACTAATGCACCTTGGTTTATTTCAAATAAAATACTCCACGAAGATCTTCGAGTGCCCTATGTGGACGAAGTCGTCAGAAAAAGAGCCAACATCCACGTTGGAAAATTGGTATCGCACCCTAATCAGACCCTCCACTCATTTGTGTGGATCCCCGAAAGAAGACGTCTGAAAAGAAGATGGCCCCAGGATCTCCACGATCCTGAATAATAACAAATTTATATAAATTTTGTTTTTTCATTATCTTGTCTAGTCTCATAGGAGACTACCTTGTAACTATTGTAAATATTTCGCATAGAAAATTGGCTCATAGAAATATCCTGTAAATATGTAATCTCAACAAAAACACTTCTGTAAAAAAAGGCCAAGTTCGATTAATAAAATCCGTTTGCCAAAAAAGTAGTGAGATCTAATGTGCTGCCAAGTTCAACATCATCAATTTATTAAATGAGTCGAGAATATATTAGGAACTTCAATTAAAACGCATGTTTTTCATTTCACATGTCCAACTATATTTTTTATTGATTTCACATTTTTAGTTGAAATTATTTTCCTAAAACTTGGCTTATACGTATTAAATTATTATTATTATTATTGTATGATAGGGTCTCCACCACTCCCCTCTTATTATGATCTCATGATATGGTAACCAGTAATTCGTGACAAACATAACAATGCGTAAAAGCCAAGTTTTAGGAAAATAATTTCAACTAAAAATGTGAAATCAATAAAAAATATAGTTGGACATGTGAAAAGAAAAACATTCGTTTTAATTGTAGTTCCTAATATATTCTCGACTCATTTAATAAATTGATGATGTTGAACTTGGCAGCACATTAGATCTCACTACTTTTTTTGGCAAACGGATTTTATTAATCGAACTTGGCCTTTTTTACAGAAGTGTTTTTGTTGAGATTTCACTTCTTTTTGTAAGTTGGATTGCAAGATTCACACATTTATTTTAAAGGTTGATGAGATCTTTTTCGATTTCTCACTTTATTAGTGATTCAAGTTATTACAATATGTAAAAATTTTAGCATTCTAGTGTCGTTAAATTTTCACTATTAGTTAATTTAGCTCATAAGTTTCTCTCCTTCATTTTAGATGCTGAAGAAGGGAAACTTACAGTTTTTCGATTTCTCCCATTATTAATGCCCCAAAATCTACTAACAAAAAGATATATGAGTACACCAATACCTCGCTTTGCGTCGTTTCGTTTCGCGTTTTTTCGAAGTTGCGTCGCTGCTTAATTAGTACTAATTTTCACTGTGCGTCGTTAGATTTTCGAGGTTGCGTTGTTTTGGGTTCGAGTCTTTAATTTTTTTTTTTGAAATTTTCTTTTTTTCTAAAAGATAGCACCACTTTTGTTTCTAATTGCGCCATGCCATCAAAACTCGGGGATTCCCTTTCTAACTGAAAATGAACGCAATTTTAATACAGTTTTATTTTCACTTTGTTTTGCTAATTTTAGAGTTCAGTTTCAATTATGTAGTAATAAATTAATTAAATAGTTTATTTTGTTTTAATTGAATACGTTTTTTTTGTTTTTTTTGTATGTATGTAATAAAATTTTATATTATTTCTGTTTTTTAAATGTTTACTTTGTTCAATTTTCTTTTTAAAAAGTAGTATTTTCGTAACCCTGGAACCTATCTTCGATCTTTACATGGTTTGCTATAGAAAATCTTAATTTACTTTGCGTCGTGTTTTTTTGGAACGTAACCCCGACGCAAAGTGAGGTATTGGTGTATATAATAATTGAGATTTAATGATTTATGAGCGGTGTAATGGCCCATGTAGTGAATATGGTAGTTTAAAAGGTTACAGGAATGCAGGGGTGGTATTAGTAAGAGGGTGAGCAGGGGTGCGCGCCATCTGTGGTCGCATCGTGTGCAATTCGGTGGTGTAGTTCGCGGTTGCCCTCATCGTGTAGCAACAACATGAGTAGCGAGTCATTACAGGCATCTGCTGCATCTCACCCCTACAATCATCATCCCGAGTGCATCACTCCCCAGACGGACATTCTTCCTGCTTCGTCAAAACCTCCCTTAAAAAAAAAAGATCGAGCGAAAAAAAGAAAACAGCTACAAGACAGCAATGAGCCAATTCGATTTGCATAATCGCCAAGGCGGTGCGCGAACGGCAGAAAGGAAACTGAGTTTGGGGCAGGGAGAGGTGGGTCTAGGCGCCACTTTATATAATCCAGCCGGCGGAAAATTCGTTTAGATATGGATATCAGTACTTAATGATGCTACATTAAATAAGAAAATAAAGGGAGAGGAGGGGGTTTCGCGGGTGGATAACGACCCATGCACCACACCTCTCGCTGCCTATTAAATTTTAATAAACAAATAAAAATGGAAATGCAATCAAGATGGAATAGCTGTGGGTGGACGTCTCTAAGCAATCTAATAGCTCTCTCATTAGCCACAGTAACTATAATTACTTCTATCATTTTGAATACATGTCATGTAAACCAGAAAATTACTCATTATATGAAGTTATATTTTAATTTATGGCTACCATATCAATTTAGAGTGGATATTTTTTAATCATCATCATTGAATATACAGTCCTAAGACTGGTTTGATGCAACCACCAGTCTCCACTCGGCTCTGTCCCCCCCCCCCGCCAGCTGTTTGACCCCTCTAAATGTCTCGGACATTTTTTGAATTTTTAACCGACTTGAAAAAAGGAGGAGGTTCTCTACTGAATTTTTTTTTGTGCCTATGTTACCTCTTATCTCCGCCAAATGTGAACCGATTTTGAAATTTTTTTGCATTAGGTTCAGTCTAGCTTCCGATTGGTCCCATTTTTTTATTTTTATTGGTATTAGACCTTTTTTGTTAGGTTTGTTCAGGCCTAACTTCTTTGTTTATGAACCGATTTCGATGATTCTTTTGTTATTGGAAAGGGGGTATTTTAGGGATGGTGCCATATTAATTTGGTCAAGTTCTGATGATATGATCACTATTAATAACATCACTAAAAAGAGAAAAATAAAAATAATTTTTAAGAAAAAATAAAACCGACTTCAAAAAATTAAATGCAACAAATAGAATACACTAAAAGGTATAAAATAATTATTATCTTATCTAGTTACAACTAAACGACGAAATTTTAACATGAAATTACTTTTTGATGTCGGTACCAAACAAACTATACCTATAAGCGAGCATACCCTCCAAACGTACTATACCTATAAGCGAGCATACCCTCCAAACGTGCGATTCATAAAAGGTATATGTTGTAATTTCGTGTTAATATTTCGTCGTTAGGTTGTAACTAAATAAGATAATAGTTATTTTATACCTTTTAGTGATATTTTATTTGTTGCATTTAATTTTTTGAAGTCGGTTTTATTTTTTTATTAAAAATTATTTTTATTCATTAAAGGATCAACTTTTTTTAAAACTTGAATCGCTTTACGAAAATTTTACCTTACGTTATTTTATAAAAAAATTCTGTTTTGCAAATCATTAGAAACAATAATTTATATATTGTATTATTTAAGGCATTCATTCGTCACCTGATTTCAAAATTTATTTATATATTCTAGACATTTTTTTTATTCATGCAAGAATTTGCTAGTCCGAGAAGGCGCAATTTCTATAATCCGGGAATATTGTTAGTCTAAGAAAAAAATAATATTACTCCTAGACATCAATTGCACCTAATACAACTTTAATTGAGGCGGATGTAAATATCATAGTCTAGACTAAATATTTACCAGATGATCCACAAATAAGCAAATATCATTGTCTTAGACGGTCAACAATATTAATTAAACTAATTAAAATTAACCAGTATCTATACTTATAATCGGCTTGCGCGACACCGACTTGATTTTTTTAATTTTTAAATCCTACAAATAGTGTATGACAAATGAACTTTAAATTATTATTTTAAAACCCACTATTATTTATTCAGCATATGGCAAACAGACAAGATGAGTCATTAAAACCCACTAATAGTTCATAACAAATAACATTTATTAAAATAGGAAATTTAAATTATTACTTTCAAACACTGTTAAGAGTCTAAGGGGCGAGCCCCTGGCCAGAAAGATGCCCGCCGAAGCTTTTGTAATGGCTTCTTCAGTACTAAAACCATTGATTAATATTTAGATTTTCATTTATTAATGAAACATTTTATCTGTATCATTGTTATTGGTTTAAACGTTTCCTATAACACTAGAGATTAGTTTTAATCTATATGGGATGATAAACCTCTTACTATGACACTATTTAAAATAGAAGCTCTAAATTCAATCAATGCAAGCTCGATTGATACTATACAGGATAAACAGAGTGAAACGTGGAATGAAATTAATCCCTTTTTAGAGAATGAAATATGCAGAGGGGTGCACTTTGTAAAAAGAAAGATTTGTGATCGAACGCCCCTTCTCTTGTCCTAAACGCCATCACCGAATATCAATAGCTTATTTGATCCCGTGAGAGATATATACTTTTAAAAAGTTATTTCAAGGGTGGCGCCAACGAGCAACGTATTATGAGAGATTGAAAATACATTAGTACAGTGCGTGATTTGATTGAGCGCACCCTTCAGGAGGGGAATCGATGTTTAGTGTCTTTGGGATCCCCTTGAACCAGAATTTTCTTAGGAACAATGGATTAATGTGTACCAGAAGAGTAGCGATTGGGTTTTCTTTAGTCTGGGCGAGAAGGTGGAAGCGGCTGTTCAAGGGGTGTACAATCTCCCACAATTTTATTTCGTTAGAGACTTTTAAGAATGGCATTGTCCATTGACGTGGGAACATGCACGTGGCACAGTAATGTGCAACTCTCCCCCGTAGAAGTGAATCTCATTGGCACTCGAGACAGAGCCACTATTGGGCTCTTTTATTATTCGAACGACGATCGATAGTGGACCTGGAATTCGGAAAGCTCTCACACCCCACACCCACTCAATCCAACACGCATCATTTGACACGCAATTCCCGGGACTTGGTGTATGTGCACCGGGAACGGTCCCCTTCCGGGAGTGAGCACGGAAAGAAATCCAATAGAGAAAAATCACGTGAATTGGTGAAGGCGGGTGCAGCGAATCGTGCACCAAGCAACAGAAGAAGAAAAAAGGAGAAAGAGGCGGAACCTTCACTCTAATATTCCTTTTCTTCCCACAAACAAAAATTACAATCATTTGTATATATCTATACCACAAAAAGAAAGAAATTGTTTTTTTAAGGAAACTCTCGATTTCCTTTTCTATTTGACCCTTATTGCATGGGAATCTCATTTTTTTATTTTTTTCATATAAATACAAGCTGTTTATTCTGTCTGTGTCTATAAGCGAGAAATGAAAAAAAAATCAGGTTGTAAATAGCAGCTTGAGCAAATCTTTAATTAAATATTTTCTCACTATCATCATCATAAATTGATCAGTCCTCACACTGGCTTGTTAGTATCTTTTCCCCTCTACCTCTCTAAAAGTACCACAACTCATATTTGTCATTACCTAGGAAAATTAATTTTTTTAAATGTTTCACCAAGTACCAACACCAAATTCTTTAAAAACAAATGATCCTCTGTTTAATTTCGTCTTCCAAGATACATATCATTATGCAATCAGTTTCTAAAGATGTGCACTATCTAAATATCTTATTAATTAAAAAGCTTAACGATCTTAATATAAGCTTTTAATTCCACTGTACTGATAATATTGGCACTCCATTTTTGGAGATAATCTGTCAAAATTCTAGTGGAGATTTATGCGATTCATGGTATCCTTCTTTAGTTCAGACTACTCTTATTTTCAGTAATCAACAATTAGATGACAGTAATAAGTAGACCATAGTGTTTCTAGATCTTCTTCACCTGGAATCTAACTACACATGGTTGTGATTAGAAATTTATGGGATTATATGTTTACACCATCCTTGCTTTTGGCATTTAAAAGAAATAAGTCATAGAATACTCATGGAAATAAAGCGTGCAAATTGAGAGATGACCTCTGCTTCGAGAACGTGGGTTATAAATCAGAAAAAAATTGACTGGGTAATTTTAATTTTAAGATTATTTTTCTAAAATATTTTTTACATTCAGACACACTTCCAAGTTTCTTTTACTTCTTCAAATGCAATTAAGAAAAATCCTACTTTTGTTTATTGTCATCATGATTTTTCAATAGGAACTACAATACGTCGTATGTGCTATTTAATGAAAAATTTCATTTCAATTATTTCTTTATTTATGACGGAGATGATCTGAATGACAATCCAAAACTTTCAAATCATAAATATGAGCATCAAAGTTTCAACATAAAGAGAGATATACTTTTTGTTGTTGTTTTATGATGATTTACATACATATGTATCTACTCGTGGTTTATATGATCCATGATGTTTTGGTTCATGATACGTATAAGTTATAATGTTTTGTTGTGTTAGTGTATTTATTCCTCGATCACAAAATGAACCAATTAAAAAGTCTGAATATCTAAAGCGAAAAAATTCAATTTTATTTTGTTCGAATATTTCTCTCTCTTTCCCTCACTCTATCTATACAACTTTGCTTTGCCTAACAAAAGCTCGAAAAAGTATATTAAATAAATTCTACAGTCGTATGTATGAAAAAATTCAATAATGAATTTTAATAAAAATGGGTGGTATTAAAATATTTTCAAAAATTGAATATTGAAAATATAGAGGCAGATTATTCGATAGAATCAAATGGAAAGCTAATTTCTACTTTGGTATTTTTCATATGCATGAACCTTTATATAGGACTTGTTTTAGTAATATACTCGTTCTATTCATATTAGAGCTTCAAATCCCCTGATTTAGATTTTATTACGCATAATCTATTCGATGGAATCTAATAGTGTATGATCTGGCTGGGGTGATTTGATAAGCTTTGGTTAATTAAAACTTGGGTGTCGGTCACCTCACTAAACATGGGAATTATGATAGGTTTAATGTAGCCAACAAAAGTGGCATTTTGAAAGGACCTAAACTCATTGAAATCTGAAGTTTAGCGGAATATATTGGTAGTTAGTTCTTAGGTATATATATATTACATTACATAAACTCTGTGCACTAGACTCAAAGTTATGGCTTGATACGCTTATCGTTGTGACTAAAATTTAATCTTTGCCTCCATCTTCCCGAAGACCTACAATCTTCAATTCTTCAAATACCAGATATACCTTAGCTAACAACCCAGTTCCTCAAAGTTCTTTTTTACAAGAAAGCTAAAGTCGAACCAAATTTAAAGATCTAGAATACTATGTTTAATCCTTAAAAAAGTTATTTGAATTCTTGTATCTCACTGGAATTGATTGATGCATTTTATGGGGGTCTTGATCAGCGCATGATCAGTGCACCCAAATTATTTTCAATTATTATTTTGTCAAATCTATCAGTTATTTCCAATTCACATTATTACAATTATCTTCACAGAGCCAACTTAATTTATTACACATCAATACATGAATTTACAAAACAAACGCTATCGTATCTAATAAAGTGTAAAAATAGCCTATATAATAACCTAAAGTTATATTGCCCTCCCCCAGAAGAAAATTCTAGGTTCGCCCCTGTATACAAATGAAAGTAATAAAAAATGACGGTAATTCTATCTTAGTAAAACTTACTTATGGTAAAAATTTCTAACTCTTAAAATAGAATTTGACTCATAGATAGATAATTACTAGAAAGACTAAAAATCAATTAAGTTTTACATTGAAAAAAAACTTGAATCTTATGATTATAGACTTGGTTCGTATGGTGGAGTAATTAGTAAGAAATAGAAATAGAGAGAGTGAGAAAGAAGGGTGACGCGGCATCCATCATGGATGTCAATTCGTAGACACCCAATACTCCCATCAACTGAAATGAACCCTCAACATTTCGGATTCGCCGGCCCTTCAGGGTTGCAATGGTCATTAAATACACTCGGGGCGTTATTTCCTATCAGGGATTATCCTAATGGGCATCACGATTACATTTTAATATACTGCAATGAACTTCATGCGACACTTGTTGTTGACAGGTCATCCATTCGATTTTGGTCATTTCTCAATTTTTTTTTTTTAATTCTAAAAAATTTTCTATTTTTAACTTCAAATATTTAAATGTTTATAAATAAAGTGAGTGAAAATATTAGAGTTTGCCTTAAAAGATCGATATTTTGACAATTTTGAGATCTAATAAGAAAGTTTTCTGTTTTGTGCATTTTTAGTAGAAATAAATTAAAATTTATACGAAATACTTGTAAAACATAAAATTTGAAATTAGATACAGTGGAATCTCGATTAACGAACTATGTTCATTAACCAAAGAAATTTTTCTGATACAATTATTAGAAATTATCCGTTCTAGCCTCGGAAATTTGAGTAATTTTATTTGTAAAATAGGTTTTCTGTGATGAAAATGTAGAAAATTATAAAGATAGTCAATTTTGCCACATTGTATTCTTAGCAGTGCCAGAAATACGAATACCATTCTCGTGTTTTGTAATTATTTTTTTGTTTACTGCTACTCTAAAACGTTTCCTATTGCCACTATTTCTTTTTTACGTACCATATTTATTAAATATATAATTAATAAATCATAAAACTGAAAAAAGGAGTTTAACATAAACACTCGGATAAAGAAGGTTTACCGCGCGCAAATCTAATAACAACTAAAATTATTTATCTCAAAAAATCGGCCTGTTATTACGTTCGTTATCAGAATTTCGGTCGATATCCGAGACAAAATGTTTGTAAAATGATAGTTAATTAACCGATTTATTCGTTAACTAGGTTAGCCGAGGTTCCACTGTATAATCTTCAGATCTCACAACATGATTCTAATTTGTTCTCAAAAAATCACTGACGTTGAGTAAAATGTGGCTGCAAATTTGCAATTCTCTATCTTTGGTAGAAAATCAACGGCTATACTTACTTTTTAATAGCATTTGATATATAGCAGTAAAAAGAGAAGTTGATCAATATGTTAAATTTGAATTTATTTGTTTCGTATAACGTTATAACACAGAGGAATTTAAAAGTCATTGTTATGCCAATTAGTTTATATTCCTGAATTATTTCCTTTTTGAAATTTTTTGGAAAATAAATAATCCATTTTTGTGAAAAATTTATAATATAATAAAATATTGTCCAGAAGGAAGAAGAAGAAGAAGAAAGTGTAACGATAAGATTAACAAATAAATTAATGACTTGTTAAAGACCACAGCAAAGCTGATTGCAAATTCGAGAAGAAGAAGCGGAAGAAAGAAAGATGTATAAAGAAAGCCCTTTTTAGCATATTAATTGCAAAATTATTCATTTTTTATTTGTATTTTAATTTTATTTTTCTGGCTAATTTGAACAAATCATCTACGAAAGTATCTCGGAAGTGTTTTAAAACTTTCATATTCAAATAAGCGATGATAAATTATTGTTGGGATTTTAGGCTTAGGATTCGATTTGTGTGGCTCTGCGGTGATACAATTCATTAAATTGCTATTTTTAAACCCGAAAAAAAATGATTGATTAACCTGCTCAGACAAGCTTCAAAAAGATTTTCTAGAATTATTAAAAATATTTAATTTCTCTGTTGTGAATATACGATACGTCTTCTGAGGGTTGGTAGGTTGTCTACATTGCAGGTAACCATAAGAAAAAACACTGTGGTCGATTTTATTAAATGGACTTGATATGATCGCAATATATACTAGTAGTATATAATAGAATTGACAGACTACGTACAAATTTTTTCTTTTCTTTCTGTTCATGAGCAACGAAAATTATAAGGAGTTGTAGATATATATCAACCTTTGTTCTGCAAGCAACGAACTAATTCAATTCTTAATTAAACTGATCCATAAAGAAAAATTAACAAAACATAAAATTATGAAATTTTAAATATAAAGTCGACCACAATGTTTTTTTTCTTATGGTTGTCTGCAATGTAGACAACCCACCAACCCTCAGAAGAGGTATCAGGATAAAAGCATCAGAATAAATATATAATATAATTTCTCAAAATTTTAAGCATCTAAAAATTACTAAAATCCCACTTGGATTCTATTAATAATTTCATTACAAAGTTTTTTCAGTTGAGATATGGATTTTCTTTAGATTCTCTATGTAGTAGATGAATATAAAAACTATGGCGGTTATTGGATAAAAATATTGGATAAACCTACCAAGTATTTTTATCCAATAATTTTAAAAAATGTTTCACCAAGTACCAACACCAAATTCCTTAAAAACTACTACGGCGGTTGACTGAAAATTAATTATATATCATTTTGGTTTGAATTGTTTTACTAGTTTTTATCATGGATCTATTTCATTAATTGATTATAAACTTATGCTATTGGGCCACACAGATTGATTTAATGTTGGCGAAAAATGATTCTAAAGATTTTCTCACTTTAGTATCTGTTCTTTAGGTTGTCTACTTTACAGGGAAATGTGTTGAAAACTAGTATGGCCTTTTTACTATATATCTATATATTTCTAATAACAAAGCTTGATCTATATATTTTTATCTGCTAAATTTTTTTACATTCATAAAGAAATTAGAGTTTTCAATCCATCTCTCTTAAATTTTTTTTAATTTTCTTTTCTATCTAATCTATCTTAAAAACGGAGAAAGAACTTTTAAATTATCGAAAAAAGAATAGGAATTTACTTAAAAAATTTCAATATTTTGTGTACCGTGTTTTGAAATATCTGAAATATGAAGAAAATTTCAAGTTAATTCTTTTCTGTCCGTCTGTATTCAGAAACAGAATATTATAGGTTCTTTAAGGACCAAAAATTGTTTTTTAATCTAAAAATTACATTTTGGGGATTCTTAGGGCTAAAAAAAGGGGAAAATCAGAAAAAAATGGAATTGATTTATGAACTCTTAATTAGTAGATAATGAGCTGAAATTCGGTACACTAGTTTTTACTAATAAAGTGTAGCATGTCTCAAATTTCTAGCTCTACCGTTTGAGCCCAAAAACTATTGTCAAATCTCTTGAATTTAAGAAAGTGACACGAGTCTATAAAAAAAATTAATTGCTCTAGGAACATGACCTAGGACACATTAATATGAAATATTTCTACTTAATTGTATACCTATAATAAAAGATAAATCCCTCCCGAGACTATAACTCAGAATTGATTGTCTCATGTAAACGCAATTCGAAATACAATTGAAAATGCCCATTTATTTCTTTTATAGCCGTCGTCACTAATTCATTAGACTTTGTTAAATAATTAATAGCTAAAATAAAACCAAATTGACCTGATTGGATCATCAAGATTGGAATTTGCTAATTAAATCTATCTTCCCTGATGCTGCTGGTTTTTTTGTCTTCTTAATAAAATACGTTGATTCGGAATATTTTATTTTAGTTACTAGTCTTTAATTTCCAGCACATCCATTCGTATTAAAGGTTTCATCTCATAAATTAAACCCGAAGCGAAAGCCAAATTGAATGGTGTAGTATTTTTACATTCATTAAAATATCGACGCTGCTGGGCCGTAATTAGCGCGCGTGTTTCGGACCCTCAGCCGCCAGAGGGCAGTTAATTAGTGGCGAGTGAATGGGACACTGTGGCCCTTGCATTCATTCGTTGGTTGCTGGTGTGTGGCTGGGATTGGGAGAGGAAATACCAAAACCGAGTCGGTAAACAGCATCGGTAGCCATCGAGGCTCATTATGGAAAACAGACATATGTCGGTAACAAGCTGCTGATGAATAATATCTTACCCCGAAGGCAAATAGGGGAGAAGAATCGAATCGAGAGATGGGGAGGCGCAATGGCTGCAGCGCAGGACTTACTACACGTCCAATCTAATTAAAATGACCGTTAACTTTTTCTAGAAAAGTCTGTTGTATTTTTTAATTCTAATTAGCCATTCAAAGAACTACGACAACATCAAGTTCTAATTTAAATACTTTATTCAATGCCCATGAGAATCGATTTTCTTTTTTTCTTCTTATTCAGGGAAAATGATGAAAAAGAATTTCTTTCTTTTCTTTCATAACTCTTGAGATCAAAAGAAAAAAATACATAAGAAAAACATCCCTTTATATCGATTTTTTGGATTAATTAAGTACAGTCCATCCTTCAAACATTCCTGCATTCAAATTTTAAATTAACTCATCGACTAATTAATATATAACATATTATCTATATATACAAAAAATTAAAAACCAGTATCAAGAGATGTCATTAGACATGTTTAATTTAGATGTCAGAAAAGTTCTACTCCCATCTTAGTTTAGTTTTTTCTTAAGTAAATTTGAGGAATACCTTGAGTGAAGCTAGAACTTCGAAAAATTCTATATTTTTCAAAATGAAAAGACTAGTTTTCAGTGATATTATTCTATATATACGATATATAGGCATCGGATAGAGTTTAGTGGAGGCGGATGGCTTCTTCCTAAACCAGTCTTAAGACTGTATACTTGATGATGATGGCGAGGAAAAATTTGCCACGTTTTCAAACCTCACCTCAAAAATTTCGCTTGGTTTTCTCTTATTTATTTTTTTCTATACTGGCTTCAAATTTTTATTAAGCCAGATCGAATAATATTAGATCCTTTTCATAATATGGGATGTAGAACTCTTAGATAAGTGAAAAAGTTAGCATCTGAGGGGTTGCATCAAACCAGTCTAAAGGACTGTTTACTTCCTGTGGTAATGATGATTTTTTTTTTGAAAGAAAAATGCAGCTGGTTAGATATTGTTAAAGTTCAAACTATTTTAAAATAAACTTAAAATTAAATTATATTTTTCAAACGCAAACTTTAATAATTTTAGTAGTTTTTAATTTTTTTAAATTCTTATATAAAGAACATTTCTAATCAAAAGTTCAAAAATGAATAGACTTTAATATATTTACTAATATAATACACCCCAGTTACAATCTTGCTACAAATATAATATTATTATTGATCAAAAATTTCAATAGAATATGCAAAGGATATTCCTACATATCATTCATACTTTATAAATAAAACGTTAGGTTAGGGTCTGAACACTTAGGCCGCACCTCAATTCAATTACTCACAGGGGTGTGTATCGATCAGTGTGCCAGACACACCGTCACCAGCTAGAAGGGCCCTTCTCTACAAAACTTTTACATGAAGTTCTAGGAATACTATGAACAATATTATCATGCCACTCTCGCTGTTCCAGCTGTGATATTGTTCTGGTAGGTACCTTAATGAATAAGTTCTGTCAATTCGAAGCTATTTTTTATTTTTGTAGAATATTTTACTAGTCTTTTGAATTTTCAAAATTAATGTTTGTATCAATGAATTCTTTATAAAATTAAAAGGTTTTCTTGCCTACAGCAGTATACTAAAGTATCTTCAATTTCGAGAATTTCATTATCTGTATATTTTCTTGCCTAAAGTAGCAAAGTTTATTGGATCAAATTAAAGAGGTATTTATTACTTTATCTACCTGATCGTCTTTCCCTTAATCAAGAAATGTTTCCTCTAAACAGACATACAATACTTTAATGGGATGATGAGAAAAAATGTAGGTTCTTTTATTTATAAATGTAAATTTATTTATTAAAAGCAATAAACATTTTCGTATATCTACAAATGCACATATTTCACCAAACAATGCATGAATATATGTCTATTTTTCTGTTTTCGCTATAAAAGAATATTATATACAATATATAATTCAAATTGAATATTTTAATTTTACGAGCGCTATAAATGCGAATTTGCGATAAACGATCAAAATTTTCTATATTAATAAATCATTTCTAGAGATGTTATTAAATTTTTATTGCTTTTTGAATATTTTTTATTAAATTAGATAGGTATTGATTGATCCGCGTTTGGCTGTACTAACAATGTCACAGCTCCAAATATTTTCCTTTAGATTCAGAACTCCACATTGACTTCCATTAAGATACGAGAAATATAATTAGAATCTGGTTCCAGTTGCAAGAATATTTTCAGCATGAAGTATCTTGAAAGGTTATACATCTAATTAACTGCTAAAGTTTTTTTAACTTCCAATATCTTAAGTGTTCGGGTGCATAGCTAGCAAAATTTTTGAACTTAATAAAGATTAATAAAATCTAACTCCTGGAAATGTTTTAATTTGCATAACTCACATTTTATAAGCTACTAAATGTCTGTTTATCTCTTTAAAAAAGGTGATTCTTTCAATTTACATTAACTAGTAAAAGTGAGCCGGTCCTGTATTAGCGTTTCTAAAAGAGGTAAACATTAGCAAATTTTAAACAGTCATCAGTCGAAAGTCATAATTTTAACTTTATGTAGCTTCTAGGTACTCTAGTAATATATATCATTCCCTTCTTTTATGTTGTCATTTATTTCTATCCTAATTTATGGTTAAATTACATAATATATGTGACAGAGTTCCCATCGTTTCATAGGAATTCTCCAGATATTTCGCTTTCCTCTCAGTATTTCTGTCCCTTAATCTAACTACTGTTCTTCAATCCTTTTTAATTCAATAAATAGTTTTCGATTAATCAGTTTTTGGAGAAATCATCTAAATAAATAGGAGAAGCTTGTCAAAACTGACGCAGACTCTTCTTTCCAATATCGACGAACTTATTTGATAATGTAATACCAGTATATAGTATATCAGTATATTTTTGTGTTGTCGGGATCATAATATTATGTTATTAATTATTCCAGTGTTGTCCCAAGTTCTATCATCTTGTCGACGTTAAGACAGGATCCCATCTGTCATTTCCAAAAGATATCTTAAGATGAAGGGTTTCTTATTCGTAAGAGAAAAAAATAAGACTTGAAAATAGCAGGTGTGATCCTGTCGAAACATCGACAAAGATGATGGAAGAAGGTAGAACAATACTCGAATAATTAATAATATGAATAAACCTGATTATATAAAATAGAAAAGCTTTTTTCCATGTATAAATGCTCAAATTCTGATGATTAGAATTCAGTGTACGTCGCTCATTCAAAGAGAGGAAATGAAAACTTATTTCTCCCCTGGCTTTTCTTCGGCTCTTCTTCAGTTCATTCATTTCATTGAGTTGGGTTTATCAACTGCGGCCGCCTCTCATACGGCTGCCAAATTCTCCCTAAGATTGATATGACAAGCCTCTCCTATCGATAAATTGAATTGTATGTTATTTAGTCTGCGGAGGGAAATGGGGTTGGACATGGGTGGTTAGAGGGAAGCGGACCTGCACGTGAGTTTTCATGCAATAATTCACGTATCTCGAGCATACTTGAAATCCAGCCCCTAATAAAGGGCGTATACCCTTTTGCCATTAAACATTTATTCTACGAATAAATATTGGTTAATTCTTGAAATAATTACATGTATTTTATTACTAGTCTTAGAGGCGCCACAGCACATAGACGCAAGGGCGCTCAACGACCAACCGCATTGACTTGCAATCTAGTTTATTTATTTATTAATAAAATAGTTTTCCTTTACTATTAAGTAAAGTGACCCTTTTTGTTGGCATTAAAAATGGTTTTCATTTTCTATATAAAATATTAGGTATCAGTAGTAGGTACTGTTGCATTTTTACTTTACCATACGTACAAGTATTGTAATCGTGCATGAAAAAAGTGTTTTTTTTTTACTTCTTTTTTTCGAAATATCTAAAAAACGGCTGAAACTATTTTAATTGAAAAAATTGAGCGAAACCATGGCATTTCGCTCTACAAAAAAGCTCTAATGAGTGAACATCGAAAAAATTATATTTTTTGAGATAATAATTGTTTTTTCTAAATGTCTGTTAGTTTGTCTGTTAGACTGTGCGTTACCAAATTTTTGTGGACGAGTTAGCTCAAAAACTAGTGTGAATATCGAAACCAAATTTCACAGTTTTGGTCCATTGAGATTAAAAGCTGATTAGATTTTGTGCATATCGACCTGGAGTGGAGGGGGGGGGGGGTTAAAAATTAAAAATCTAGGCCATTTGAGCAAACTCAACCATATTTTCTATTCATAATCAATGGGACACCCCAGAAGTCTAAAAATGCAAAAACTAACCACCGAAAATGGGGGGGGGTATGGTCAAAAAATGAAAATCTAGACCCTTGTACCAAACTAAACCAAATGTTGTATACATAATAAGTGGGTCTACAGTAATCTAAAATTCCAAAAACTAATCCCCCTCCCCTACATGATTATAAATAATTTTATTAAATATTAAATATAAGTGAAGGGCCAGGTTGTATGGTAAAGTCAAGTGGAAGGTCATATCAGAACACCTCAGCTTATTTTTTTCTAGGTGAAAATTTGAACTTCCTAGAAAATCCCAAACAAATCTGACGAGATAAAACCAATAATCCATCTAGAAGTTTAATTTGCGAAAAATACACGATTTTATAATATCCAACGCCCCTTAGCGAATAAATTGTATTCTAGATGAACAAACGAATTCGTAAAATTCGATTATCCCTATGAGTTCTAGAGATCGGAACTTTCGTCCTCCGTCCGTCTTCCTGGATACAAATACGCGTAAGCTTCCGTCTTTCAAGACACGCATCCACAAATATATTCAACTCCGTCCGCTCCCAGAAAATTTATTATTTTTTTAAGATACAGCCCGGACTACAGAGATTGTATCTTTTTGGTGCAACTTCTTCTTGTATCAATTTCATTATTAAAAAAAAAAGAAAAGATCATTTTCAATGGATGTGATCAACACAATTCGGATTAAAACGGCAGCATTAATGAAATTTTGATAAAAAGTAGTGTATTTTATTATAAATATTTTTATTCGATCACTCAATTAAATTAAGGAGTTAGTTATAGTTAATAAGAAGATAAATTATTATTAAAATAATATTTAATTCTTGGAGCTTTGGTTAAATGTTTTATAATTTAAATGTAAACTTCATCTGATAAAAACTGCTGAAAAGATTTTGTTATAAAATTTAATACAAATAGGGCTTTAAGGCAAAGTTTTATATAATAAATAAGGTAAAAAAATGATTTTTAATTTTTAGAAAAATTTCAAAATTAAACTTCAAATTTTTCTAAATAAATATCATTTAAACATGTAGGTACTAAATATTAATTCTCATTTTGAAATGCTTATTATTTTTAAGATAGAACGTACACGAAATTTGACTAGTCACACTTTTTAAGACATGATAGATTTGAATTTTATTTTTCAGCATGATTACAATACTACCTATAATATGTGAAAAGTGACTGTAGAAGGGACAACTGAGAGAGATAGATTATTTTTTTTTTCAATTCCAAACTAAATAAAAAAATAAATAAAAGAGCTCGTGAATTCATTTGAAAATATTTCGTGGCTAAATTTATACACGACTCTACAAGTACTTGATATATATCGGTCATTTATAGTCGGAGATCGAACAGTGTCCTGTGGGTGACGCCACCCTCGTTGGACCCCTGTGGGCATAAATCGCGAATGTTGTCTCCCTGTACCCTGTGATGGTCTAACGCCCCTCGTCAGTTTGCCTCTCAACACCCCCGAAATGCACGTATGCAAATGCACGGGAATCGAGCAACTTGAAAATGTTGCATCGACCGGATGTAGCAGGCCCCAAGTTCAGGCAATTTAAATGATTAACTAGCGCCAATGTTGTTTGAGAAGCGCCAATCAGGGGTGAGTTGTGTAATGATGGTCGATTTTGTGTTTAAATAAATGTTTATATATAATGCAATATTGTCCACTTCATTCCTCTATATCGAAATTCTAGTATTCATAAATACGCCTCGCTGATGCCTGTACACATCTGTTCAAAGAATAATGGTGGTGGAAAACTCTCATTCGCTCCATTCAATTATGGTGGCGGCCAGACGAGGTTATTCACAATTATCCACAGTACAGTGATTCAACTAGAAAATTTGCACATTCACTAAAATGTAAATGTTTTAATGTGGAGAGAGTGTCTGCTTATTCGATATTGCAAATCCCAACTCAGTACTCGAATACAAAAAAAAATCACTTTAATAGAAATTTGACAATGTATTAAGTGATCAAGAGAACAATTGAATTGAGTATGTAAATTTCTATAATGTTGTATGTATTGCACAATTCCAAAATTAATTCAAATGTATGTATAATTCAGAAGATTTTTCAAGAGAAGTGTAACGAGGATTTTTAGATTAAGTAGTGGTCCGATTTAATAGAAAAATTAACTTTTTATGAATTGCAATCAAGAGCTTTTAATATTTAAAGTGTAAATGAAATGAACAATATGAATTATAAATTCACTATTTTACAGTTGAAAGGATTTATTCGAGAAGTGAAAATACGAATTTTGACAGAAATTGTTAATATATAATATTTTATGGAACAGGCAGTTTAAACTTGGACTAAACGGATTGTCCTTGTGAATGATGCGTGAACTGTCAGTTATTTCTAGTAGTGCCTATAAACAAGATTACATTTCAACTACCCAGAATATCTCTCAAGTTAAAACATTTTACAACTAATAAGCAGTGTCGCCAAACAAGATCGCAGTTAAATTTTCAACTATTGAGATTGACTCTGAGTGATTTGGGGATGGTGCAGTAACAAGCAACCAATTAAGAGTAGGTACAATTACATTGACATACAAACTCTAGGAGATTTGGATGAATATACAGTGCCACCGCTCAAGAATGTTAAATCTTGAAGTGTCTCTTACTAAATTGTGTGTTGGTGAATATATACATATTATGAACTAGTCAATTTAATTTTGGAGTAAACTGAATTCCTCTGACAGATTTGTAAGCTGTTATAAATCACAAGATATATTCCACTCACTTTTAGTAGTGAGCTGTCTATTTATATGGTCCATTATGTTCTCTGCTAATTCTGGATAGGTGCACAACGAGGGGTGAACCGCGACCTAATATGCTGTACACCTACTTCCACTTGTACTTCCAAATATTTCCAAGTACTTCCAAATATTTCCAAGTACTTCCAAATATTTCCAAGTATTCCAAATATTTCCAAATACTTCCAAATATTTCCAAGTACTTCCAAATATTTCCAAGCACTTCCAAACATTTCCAAGTACTTCCAAATATTTCCAGGTACTTCCAAATATTTTCAAGTACTTCCAAATATTTCCAAGTATTCCAAATATTTCCAAGTACTTCCAAATATTTCCAAGTACTTCCAAATATTTCCAAGTACTTCCAAATATTCCAAGTACTTCCAAATATCCCCAAGTACTTTCAAATATTTCCAAGTACTTCAAATATTTACAAGTACTTCCAAATATTTCCAAGAACTCTAAAATATTTCCAAGAACTTCTAAAATACTTCCAAAGAGGTGTACACTTACTTCCAATAGCGGATCACCGCTCGGTACACAATATATGTTTAGGTTTATAACTGTTTCTTGGACTAAAAGAGCTAAACAAAACTGTTTGAATTATTTAAAATTCCCCAAATATCTTCTTTTTAGGCATTTGATATCAATTCCAGGCTAATGTGTTTATTCATTAATTGATCCAAAAGATGTAATCCAAGTAGTTTCAGGTGTTAACTTAAGAATTTGATCATTAAATTTATTTAAGCCTAGTTGATGACAACACTCAAATGCACATGTGCCACCCTTTTATAAACATCGTGAAAATAGAAAAAAAAATATTAATATAATTAAAATTAAATTTAGCTAAGGTTTCCTTAGAAATAAATTAATTAATAAACAGGGAATAAAATAATCAGTTTCGGATTGGCTCAGGAATCGCTTTCGTTGGTGGTTGGCAAAAGAAAGAAGAATTTAAGTCAATTAACCACAACGGCTTCATAGAATCAGGAAATTGCATTCGAGACCAGGAGAAGAGTAAAAGAGAGGTTTTCAAACGACCCGATCAGGAGCAAGGATGTTGGTGTTAATCCCAATTTCCCGATCAGGCTCTAAGACGTTCTCTTCCGCCCTAAGGGCCTTAAGCTCCTTGGAAGAGGGCGGAACGGAGTCAGGGCGCTTATTATAAAGAACCACGCAACTACCTTTTTTCTCTCTCTCCTGAACTGACGGGAAAGTCAAAACTTCTTATTTGATCATCATTTTACAAGCTAAATATTTGTTTATCATCTTGATCTTAGATATTGATTGAAAAATATAATTAGATACATAAGTTGTAATCCAGTTTTAAAATATTAGATTTCCATGTTCCCTCAAGGGGAACATTTTTATGTGGGCTTTTATTTTTGAAAATTAATTTCAACAGATTAAACTATATAGATATCGCTGATGATCGTTTATATTTAGAATTAAACGCCCTCTGATTTAGTTCTGTCCAAGTTGGGAAAATTTAAATTTTCTTCAGCCACAGGGTTGAATTTCATTAAGAAATCGATCGTCTCGAAATAATTAAAAATCAACTTTAAAAGATTTCAGGGATTAATGGAGGAAGAATAGAGAAGTTTCTCGAATCGGATTTTACATTATACAATATTAATGTGTCTGATGAATTCCTGGTCATTTTGGGATTGGAATACTCTTCATACCTTTTAATTACCCGGATTTTACAATCTTAATTCCTCGACCTGGTTGCAGAAATATAATTCGTCTCTAAAACTCCTCATAAGAGTTTCTTAATATCACTTTCACTAATTGTTTATTTTCTTTTTTTAACCGACTTCAAAAAAGGAGGAGGTTCTCTATTCGATTGAATTTTTTTTTTTTTTTTTTTTTTTTTGTGCCTATGTTACCTCATATCTCCGCCAATTGTCAACCGATTTTGAAAATTTTTTTTGCATTGGGTCCAGTCTAGCTTCCGATTGGTCCCATTTTTTTTTTCGATTTTTTTTCATAGGTATTAGACCTTTTTTATTAGGTTTGTTTAGGTTTGACCTAACTCTCTTTGTTTATGAACCGATTTCGATGGTTCTTTTTTTATCCGGAAAGGGGGTGTCTTAGGGATGGTGTCATATTAATTTGGTCAAGTTCTGATGATATAATCACTATTAATAACATCACTAAAAAGAGAAAAATAAAAATTTTTAAGAAAAAATAAAAACCGACTTCAAAAAATTAAGTGCAACAAATATAAAAATACACTAAAAGGTATAAAATAATTATTATCTTATTTAGTTACAACTAAACGACGAAATATTAACACGAAATTACTTTTTGAAGTTGGTGCCAAACATATACCTTTTATGAATCGCACTCGACGGATCTTACTTAGTACGTTTGGCGGGTAACGCTCGCTTATAGGTATAGTTTGTTTGGCACCGACTTTAAAAAGTAATTTCGTGTTAATATTTCGTCGTTTAGTTGTAACTAAATAAGATAATAATTATTTTATACCTTTTAGTGTATTTTTATATTTGTTGCACTTAATTTTTTGAAGTCGGTTTTTATTTTTTCTTAAAAAATTTTTCTTCCAGAAAATTCTTAATGGTCTTCTATATTACTTCCTCTTCTCCTTGAGATGTTTTCTTTTTCGGGACTTAGAGTTTATAAATCGTAAGTCGAAAATTTTGATTGGTTCTGCCATTAGTTATATCATAGAATGTTTTTAATGGCGTACATATATCTAGTAGGTAGATGTCAATATGAGTTATTTTTAATATATGTACCATATATCATAATAATAACGATAAAATTGATCCAGTTGTGCACTATTAAAATTTAAATTTAATTGAAGATTTATAAGATGTAGACAAAAAAATTTTCAAAAACAAAAATTAATCATAAGTAATCATTTTGTTGATCGATCTCGTCTTCTTTTTCAAGTTAATTTAATGCTTAAACTTCTGATTATATCTTTTTCTTACATCGTATCATAAAAAATACCGGATTTTTGGCAAGAGAAGGAACTAATTAGTAGAGAGTGTGGTGTTGGTGTAAGGTGAAACATCTTTAATAAATATAAAAGTAAATAAATATTATATGCAATATTCATTTACTATGAGTTAAGGTTTCTTGGTCACTTGTTTCACATTAAAATTAAAAAAATAAAAGATGTAAATTTTTTCAATATATATATATTTCGAGTTGTAAGCTCATCTTCAGGAAAGTACAGAATTATAACTAATACAAAATTCGAATGCAAAGGTATTTATAGGTTTAATGAACAAGAGAGACATTAATGTGAAACCTACTAAGTATTTTATCCAATAATTTTAAAAAAATATTTCACCAAGTAAATACCAACACCAAATTCCTTAAAAACTACAAGAGAGAGATTGTTTTCTTTGTTTTTAAGTTATAAACAAAACTGATTTTAATGTAAAACAAGTGATCAAGAAACCATAACTCATAGTAAATGAATATTGCATACAATATTTATTTACTTTTATCTTTAGAGAAGAAACTTTTATAACGTTCCGTCATTGAGGTATCGTACTACGTTGGAATACACACAGAAAAATCATGTTGGAATATTGATATAATATCATGGAGTCACTTTGTGCAGTTTTTTATTAAGTTTTTAAAGAGTAATCTCGCTATAAATATTTTCAATGTTAAAATACGAAGATCGGTTGGCTCAGTTGGTAGAGTATAGAAACTTTTTATAACTTTCCGTCATCGAGGTATCGTACTAAGTTGGAATACACACAGAAAAAAATCATGTTAGAATATTGATATAATATCATGGAGTCACTTTGTGCAGTTTTTTATTAAGTTTTTTAAAGAGTAATCTCGCTATAAATATTTTCAATGTTAAAATACGAAGATCGGTTGGCTCAGTTGGTAGAGTATAGAAATCTGAAAACCCTGTTTTGATTCATCTTATGTGTTAATGAAAATTTTACCTTCAACTTTCAAATCAAAGGACTATTAGAATTGTCATATGTTCCAAAAAGGAGTGGTGAGCTCTGTTTTTGAAATCTAAACAGTAGTTTAATTACCAGAGGGAAACAACCCCGAATGGTGTCGGAGGCCAATCCCAAGTTCTCGAAATTAGATTTGATATGAGTTTGCACACGGCTTCTTGCCTATAGCCTTGAACAGAGGAAAAATTGAACAAACTTGTTGAGACGAAAGTGCGTTTCAAGAGCACACAGGGCTGGCTGGCTTTCTGAACCCTTCTCTCCCAAGTGGGCTTAATGCCGACGACCCCGCACCCCCCAGTGCGCCTCATGCTCCCGGTCGTGCCACATAATTTAAATTAAATACCATATTAATAACTTAGCCTTAGCAACCAACTCCCATTGGAAAGGGGCGCCTGTACAGAGGAGTCTTGCTCATTGAACGCCGACTGCCATTTTAATTAACATATTTCATTTATAAGGAGAAATTTATGAAACCATTTCAACTTTACTAGAAGAAATGTTATTTACTCGATAATAATAATTTTAGAATAAATTCATTCTTTAAGACTGTATATATAAATATATTATAATTAAAATTTTATTTGCAAAGGGTTCTAAAAGTTAATTAACTTCTGCAAGGTGCTATGCAAGACGGGTTAATTAATTATTAATATTAAATAATTAATAATTAAATGAGAAATTTCGAAAACGAGTTCATTTCTGATTTTTTTTTTTCAATTTTGACTTTTTACTTGAATAAAAATTGATTTCTCATCTGAATGTAAATTATATAAGATGTATCAATAACAATTGGTAAATGGCAAGTACGGTGTTGCCGCCATGTGGTAGAAATTGAAACTAACACAATTGGGTCGCTCTCACAAATGTCATAATCAAAGAATATTATTTAATAAATAGGTTTGGGTTTTTTATATGCAATTTAAACACTGATCAATCAGCTGTCAGAAGACCCAATTGAGAGAGTTCAAGCTTTTACCACCAGTTGGCCTATCTGTAATTTCCAGTTACCAATAGGGACTTTTTTGAAAATCGTAAGCTTAGAGAAGTCACATTTTAGAAGTAAAGATTTATTATACTTATGTGATCTTAATTATGCAGCGCTACTCGATTGCAAAACGGATACAAATCGTGCAAATTTATTAAATTAGCATTTTTTTATGTTTCAAATTTTATATCAGAAGATTTGTACGGGAAAAGATAGCTATATTTTTTACTAGCGGGGTAGCTTTGGGATAAGTAATCTGGATAAGTTGACGTGTGAGATATTAACAAACAACACGATGGGCAGTGGGAGAGTTCAAGAGGCGGTGCCATGATTTAAATTGGGAAACTATTAATTTGTACAATTTTTACGAGTTCTGCAATAATGTAGCGCTGGAGGATTAATTTTCAACCTATCCAGGTGAAAATCTTAAAATATCCCTACGCAAAGTTTTACAGTTTTGAAATGACGCACAATTTAAAATTCCTGTCTCGATTGGGGCTATAATTTTTTTATTTTTTAACTTCAAAAGGAATTAATATATAAGCTTGCTTAATTAAAATTTTTGAGTAAGTTTCACTCAATTATTCAAAAAAAGATAGTTAATATGTTAGGTATCAATAGCATAATAAGTAGAGCTATCGACTTCCAATCTTTTTGACCTTGTGTTCGAATCCCGTCAGAAAATTCAAGGATTCTCACCAAATACAATGAAAGATTTCAGAAAACCGCTACTGCGAACACTTTTCCCAGGAAAATTAATACATATATGCAGAGTAATCACGAACAATTGAAATCGAGTATGAGACACGAAGAAGAATATTCTTTTAATTCATACATATTTATAAATTGAAATTTTTAGGACAGTTTAATCAAAATTAAATAAAAAAATTCTTGTTTAGTTAATTATAGATTTTTGTTAGGTATTTAAATGAAAAATTTTCTGAGCAAAAAGTCGATATAAAAAAAAAAAAGAAATAAAATCAAGCAAGGTTAATTTGAATACTTTTCAAGGTTCGTGGATTCATATAGAAAAACTCATTTAGAACATTGTTGAAATATTTCAATGTACATTTTTAGTTTAATCAAAAATATTTTTGTTGTTGAATTTCTCCACATGAATACGATTAAATATTTTTTTTTTTTTTTGTAAAAAGAATTCAAATATCAAAATTTTTATTAAAAAAAGCATGAGATATTAAACCTTAAACAAATAAAATTATTATTGGATTATTAATTACAATTAATTCTGGCAGAGGTATCGATCATACAAGCATTTCAAATATCTAATTCCCATTCTTTTATATTTAATTTCGAAAAATATATCTTTATAGTATTTTAAAATACATTTTTTTAAGTCTGGATGATAAGTTATTAGTAGAGACCGGATTCCTATACAATTGCATATTTTGTTTACCGCCACAAACGACCCAGGGGATCAATTATCTATCCGAATCATGCATTTAGGATAGTGTGGGTTAAATTTTATACTGCATATTTTTGCATATTTCAGTAATATTGCATAAAATTGCATATTTGAAGGATTTTTTGGGCAAAATACAGATTTTTTAAAAGTAAATTTTCGGAGAAAGATTGCAAAAAATGAAGAAATAAAACAGGGGGACATTATTTTTTTTAAGGCCTTCGGTAACTATAGGCGATTTTGGTCATTGATTGTTCGTGTGTGTGTGTAAATTAGCGTAGGGATCAGAGCCGGTCAAATATTTGCATTATTTTATTAATTTATTATTTGTAGATAAATCAATATGAAAAGTTGTTAATATAAAAAAAAAATAAAAATAAAAGGAGTACAATACAATCTTGTCTGTTAAATAAAACTACCCCCCCCCCCCCCACCCCGTATTTTCACATTTTTTGAAACATCTTTTTATTCATAAAACCGACGTTTCGGAGACTATTCTCTCTTTCTTCAGGGTTTTGAAAAGTCAGTGAAGGAAATCCAATGCGACATCACTTCCTTCACTGACTGTTCAAAACCCTGAAGAAGGAGGGAATAGCCTCCGAAACGTCGGTTTTATGAATAGAAAGATAGTGTAAATTATCTTCTTCTTTTTTTTGGACTGCCTCATCGATATCTACTTAATTCACTTATCAGTCCGTCTCCAAAAATTACTCCAATCTTATTATTATAAAATCCGGTCTCTAGTTATTTGGATATACTCTAATTTTCAAATATTTCAAATATTGCTGTTTCATATCTAATGGGACTCGAAAATAGGTCAAAATGTCTTTTTTTGTCATTTTGACAGATAATATTTCAAAACCCTGAAGTGATATAAAAAATTTGGAAATTGCATGATAATCCGCGGATAAAACTCTACTGGAGTCCATTGTTAGGTTTACGGTTACAAATTAAGTTATTTAAAATGATTATTTTAGGGCTCCTTCACAATGTCATTTTAAAGTGACTTAAATTAAAAAAAATATCCTAATTCTATTTCAAGAGATCTCTACAGTGTAACCTCACACACATTACATAATAACAAATATTATTATAAATAAAAGTAATCACTAAAATTAGTCGATTATTTCTTCACCATATAGTATGGGAAAGTATTGTTATAATGGAGAAACATTTTAAGTTTTTGCTTGGTTTTTTTAAAAGCTGTTAAGACTTATATAGTGAACAATGAAAAAGAAATGTTTTTATAGATATTAATGATTTTTTAAAAAATCATCAAATTGTGTATGCGCTCTACTTAAAAAACCAAAAAGAATATTAAAACGATACCGAGTAAATTTAGAATTCTAGAAATATATACAAAACCTAAATAATGTTCAAAATTTGAAATAAAATTTAATTTCATGTAAAAATGTCACAATTTATCAACTGAATAATTAACATAAAAATAAATATAGAGTGTGTTGAATGTGGGTACATAAATAAAATAATTTTAGTTGATTTATTGGAAGTCTTCTAATTATGTTAAGAAACTGTTCCTTGATGATATATTTATTTTTCTGATTGAATTTAGGATTTAAATCATTCATTTGAACGGAAGGCGTAGTCCAAGCATAAGGTCCTCGCCCCCTGGTCGTAGTCCCTTTTTCTAAACCAATCAACGCCTACTTTCAAACATTTCTTGAACTAATTTAAATCTTTGATTTGGCAAAATGTTAGCGAAAATGATCTTTTCAAATAATTAATTGCTTTTGGTTTTATTTTGAGATGTCGCAAAGGCAAAATATTACAGGAAATAATAAAATTCGTTAACACTTGTCATATGGTTAAACGAATAAAATATTACTAGAGGGATTTTAATAAAAGTGACGACATGATTTTTGTTCCATTTGCCAGCAATATTCTCTCAAGTCATTCATTCCTCAACGGTGGGCAATGCCAAGCGTTAATCCACTTATGGCCGATTGACGTCTCTTTAATGCCAGCCGATGATGTATGAATGAGCTGCTTATGGATTATTTTATAGGCCGGTTATGTTAAAATGATTTTTACCCCGGTAAGGAGGTCACTTTCTTCGAAGGGCTTTTGTGGAGATTTCTTTTGAGCGCAATCTTGCAAACGAATCAATGGCGATTGAGCTAGGGAATAAGATCATAAAATATCCCCCGCAAATGGAAATACGCCCTCATAACCGTAAACCCTCTCTATAACATAGAATTGCTGAAATCGAATAATAGAAAATATATTTTTCACTTTCTATAAAAAATAACAATCTCTCCCTCCCTTCATAGTGAACAAATAATAATATAAAGTAATTAATCAATTCTTAATTAATGAGAGCGAAAAATTAAAATAATTTTAATTTCCATGCCTTGTGATAATCAGCTCAAATTTATATATATGTATATATCAGTGGCGGTTGGTGACTTTTCAACCAGGGGATGCTGTTCACAAAAGTATCCTTCATTTTTTGAAATTTGATTTTAATCTTCCCTTTTTTTGCAAATTTCATCCAATACGGCATCATTTCTTAGTTATTTCCGATCTTATATATTGAGAGTTCTTAGAAATGGATTAGTCCAAAAGTTCTTTAATCATCTTTATTTATTCCTTTTTTGTATTATTACTATTTTAATAGTTCCTCAGCAAGAACAATTTTTATTCAACTAAAACTCTGAACTTGTCTTTGACATGCTTGAACTGGAAGATATACCAGGCAGGGAGTTCAAACCTTCTGCTTCAACTTTCCGCACCCTTTTCGGAAAAATCATTTATTTTAATTACCCCTTGAAACTATGCAACAATTTTATTTCATTTCGAGAACAAATATACTTTTCAAAATTAAAAATGTTTTTTATAGAGATATTTGAAATAACAGATAATAATTTGAAAATTTAAAGATCCTCCTGAAATTTTGAAGTCGATATTTATGAAAATACTCTAAATGTTTGAAATTGTAGGGATGAGCCGCATCAACAGCATCCATGGACCGCACGCCACTGATATATATATATATATATATATTTTTTAGCCGGTAATACCATATGCCATTTACTTTTAAAAGTTAGCGTTGCTCGGTAATTTTTTGTAGTTAAAAGTGATATATTTATATAATTATTAATTTAAAACTTAGGTAATAAGATCGATCGATTTTATTTGCAACCAGAATCAAATAAACTTTACTATTTATTTTTTTGTCAACGTTTTGATCAGTTGCGGCCATCACCAAGGAAGGCATCGCTGTACACACAGTTTTGAACTTAATTGAAATTAAGAATAATATGAATATACACTAACTACGTTGATCCATTTAAACCATGAAAAAAAATATTTTAAAATTAATATTAAATCATTCAACGGTGCTTTACTTTACTTGAATACTTAGACTTTGTACTTGACCGCGGCCCACCTGTGGGGATAAGAAGGTTGTAGGGATATGGTATATGTTTCTTTTAACACATCACTATATATATTAGACACAAACCCTAATACTAATCCCTGACCTAAGCGCTTCTCTTGTCACCGTATTAACATGCTACACTAACTGTGAATTCGAGAATATGTGTATGTTCAGTTGCCTATCTGTAAGGGGCTTAGCGAAGGGTGTGAAGAAACTTTTGCAATGCCCTTAAAGAGATTTACCGTGATTCTAATGAAGATAAAGGCTCGAAATTTCCACTAACCCCCTTGAGATCTCTCTAATCAATTCCATTAGGATGCAAACAAGACTGGAAATTGTTAGTATTCTAAAAGAGCTGTGTTCTAGCCACTTATCATTTTAGTTAACCTATGTGTTCGGGCTCTTTCCACTGAAGAATATTATATATAATTATCAATTAACTTTATTCTATAATTTGTTTTTAATTTATAGAAATCTAAGTCAGTGCTTCCCCTAATAATTTCACCCAATGACCAAGCAAGCCATGTGTCAAAAAAAAAAAAAATGAGAAAATGAGAAAATAAAAAGTTATTACGATTGTTGATTGTTTACTATTTGTACTAAAAATTCTTAATGTTCTGTCAGTTTTCTATTATATGGTATTAATTAGTCTGATTACTTCTTTCGAATAGCTATTATACACCTAGGTTAGAAACCACAGATCTAAGTAATGCAACATTATGCATAGCTTTTTGTTACTAGATTGGGTGACCGACTAAGTTCTCACTACTTTATATAGTTTTCCCCGTGGGGTGAACTGCGACCTAATATCGTGTCGTTTATTTCCAAGTAGAAGATAATAGATGAAGGGGCATTATCTAACGAATTCCACATAATTCCAAAGACGTGTACACCTAATTCCAATCGCGGTTCACCCTTCGGTTTTCCCGATCCAAGTCTTATTGCCTTCATCGCACTAAATTGAGTTGTTAGTACATGGTGAAATTCACAAATTAATTTAAAAATAACCACTTTATTCGCCAATACCTTTATCCCCTGATGGAACTGAAATTCTTTCCCGGCCTCCCTATTTCCCGACCCTTATAATCTTCAATCCTTCAAAACCGGGAGCACAGATTTACCCTTATGCTTCTTCACTTTTTCCTCCTCTCTTCGATGCAAGAGTATTTCAAGATCTAAAGATACTGCATCTTCTTGGTGCGCCATTTCTTGAATTATAGGTATAGCTTTAAAAATAAATAAATAAATAAAGACAAAAAATAATGAGATGAGTCTAGATTGAAGTATTTTCCCCAGATAATTAGAAATATGTAATGTGGGACTTTTAGGGAAGTGAAAGAGTTGCTCTGGAGTAGAGTTGAGTGAAGGGCATTCGTTATATATATATATATGTACGAAGGTGAACCGCGACCTAATATCGTGTACACCTACTTCCACTTCCACTTTCATTTCCAAGTAGAAAACAATTGATGAAAGGGCATTATCTAATGAATTCCAAAATAATTCCACATAATTTCAAAAATGTGTACACCTAATTCAAATCGCTGTTCACCCCTCGTATATGTATTAGTTTGTTTGCATGAAGCAGAGGACAACTTCAATGATCTCTTTATGAATCAACAACTTGCTACTATCGGCAAAACAGAATCCTACAATTATATCATTTTTAACATTTTTTATCGGACGCAGTTAATTTATAATTGCCAAATGGTTTTGAATTTGAGAATTTACTATAGGTATATAAACAAATTTTATATTTGAATTAAAGTAAAATTCGTTATTCATATCGTAAATAAATAATCTGTTAAAGAAAACGTTGAAAATTATAGACGGATTTATATGCACATTAGGAGAGTAAACATGACTATTATTAGTCATGTTATATTGGTATTTATTATGAATGTGCGTCGGAAAAAAGATCTCTACTGAGTGTTTATTATAGAATGGATCGCAAAAACAACCTCTTAAGAGGCACTGCATCGCTTTATTGGAATCTAAATTAAAACGGTAATTATACGCTAGAGCAGCTCGACTGGGCGTAGCATATGGTGTCTAATAAATAAGATTTCGAAATGAAAGCATTTCTAATCAGTATTGAATACACGGGACATGAATGGGGGAGGGTGCCGGTAAGATATACGGCTTCACCCTTGTAAGGGCCCGGGTTCGAGCCCCGGCGCCTGGAATGCGCCCCGGCCATTACATCGGCCATGCAGACAATGCCGAGCCCACCACCCCCAACCAGGATACCAGGATTGTGTCTGTGCTGGAAGATTTACGGGCTTGCTGCCTGAGTTACACGGCCACGCACACCAAGACGTCACTCCATGTGGAAAACGGAGCCAATCGACCGGCTAAACGCTCAGGCTCATCATCGCTCGGCATGCATACATCATAAAGCACCAGCCTCTGCCATAAGCTCACTCACTTGTGCTCATGGCAATTTCATGGAAAGCTTTCACAACTCATAACCTATCGGTAATCAAAAAATTATGGATGCCGATGGATCTTTTGCCCCTTTTTTTCCTATAAAACAGTTCCTTGACTTTCCCATTATTTTTAGGAAAATAAAAAAAAAAGATGAATAATATATGATTCGGTGGTGGAATTGGAATTAATACACACATTTTATTAAGATAATATAAAAAGAGTTCAGGCTAAAAATCAACTATAATCACACGATACTACACTACTTTAGCCGAGGGTTGAACCGCGACCTAATATCGTGTACACCTACTTCCACTTCCCCAATAATTTCCAAGTAGAAGACAATAGGTGAAGGGGTATTATATAATGAATTCCAAAATAATTCCACATAATTCCAAAGACGTGTACACCTAATTCCAATCGCGGTTCACGCTTCGACTTTAACTTAAAACCTATCCCTTTTTTTTAAATTAAAAAACTTGTCGAATCGTTTTTGAGAAAATAACAAAAACTAAAAAATAAACACCTAATGGTACTTCGTCAGGTTCGTTGACTTGTAATAAAATCGCTGAACTTCTTGCCTATATTTAACTTAAGTTTTGAATTTCGTTTCTTTGTGACTTGCCAATACTAAGCATAGTAGCGTACTACTCTACTTCACTTAGAACCTCTCCTTTAAATTAAAAAACTTGTTAGAACAGTTTTTGGGGAAGTCGCAAAAATCTAAGTAAACGCTTAATGGTACTTCTTCTGGTTCGTTGACTATTAATAAAAGTTCACTAAACTCCTTTTTGTCTATATCTAACTTAAGTTTTGAATTTGTTTCTCTGCGACTTACCAATAAAGCAGCGCACACAAAAACGCACTGACCTAGATTTTTTTGTCACTTTTTGAGCTCTAAAAAACCTAGGTATATACCAATACACAACAATAAAATTATATGTTGAATTTACTTGAAACCAACAGTTTGATTTCCCATGTTTGTTTTACCTCCAAATAATTATTTGCAATTACTTTCATATGAAAATATACGATTATATATAAAAGAAGTTATTAAAAAAAAATAATATGTAATAATAATTAATAAAGAGTTTGACCTGGAAAATTATAATTTAACAATATTAACTACTTTGTTTAATATAACAAGAAACAAAAGATGAAATGAGTTGAAATCTCTAAGAAAATAATTTTTTATTTAATTAATCCCCGACATATCCGTAATTTATCAGCGGTTTGATTCTTTCCTGTCAAGTAATTAAAGTATTTAAATATTTAGAAACGTTTATTGGTCGAAAGGGGAAAGCCATCCCTTTTAAAAATTGATTTTTTCATCACATTTTATATACTTTCGTTAGTATTCTTACACCTCTATCTGAAAAGGAAAAGAAAACATTAGATGAAACTTCTACGCAAGGTAAGGGCTTGATTAAATGAGAAATAAGGATATTAGACCAGAACACGCACGTATTCTAAGAATGGGCAATGGAAGAGCAGCAAAAATGGCAATCGTCTACAAATTAAAAGAAGAAATGAAAAACCATTGAGAAGAAGCAGAAAACGATGCGAAGTTTTTTTAAGGGCGAAACAGGCTACAAACCTAAAGAAAGAAGGAGATTATAATAAGATAGCGGTGATTCGCTTTATGAGAATGGGTACCTCGGATGTAGCTACATTAACTTGCGACTTTATGCTAAAAATTAAAACAAAAATAAAATTAAAAAAAAAAGATGTCCGAAAAGGACCAATTTTTCGAAGCTATTGAAAAAAAATGACATCTCTTTGAGATATATAGAATTAATTATTCGCCCCTCCTGACATCTATTGGAAGAAAATTGCGGAGGAAACAAATTCTATTCTCTCATAAGAATAATACATATACTTCCCCCGTTAATTAGTGTCTCACCAATAGTCTTAATAGTTATTATTATCATTTCCGTCCATAATTTGTTTTAATTTGAATGTTTATAATAGGAAAATAAGGACAAGTTTTTATGTGTGACTTTTTTATTTATCAGCCAAAGTTTCGCCGACTTTGCCGACTTCTTCAGGGAATCAAATATTTTTAAATTTGAAATTTCTAAATGTAAAGATCAATAAAAAAAAAGAATTCTATTCTATTGTTTTAAAAAACAGTGTTGCCTCATTCTATGTATTTCTGTTTTGTCTAGTGTAATTATTAATATAAAGAATAGAAGGAAAAATTGTTTATGTGAATGTGCCAAATATTTTTTGAAATTTGTGTTTCTGATGGTCTTCAATGGTAACGAAGATAAAAAGAAAATTTAGAAGAATATGTGGTATGACTATTTGAAACCCTGAAGAAGTCGGCAAAGTCGACGAAATGTTGGCTGATAAATAAAAAGGTCACACATTTTCCTATTATAAACTTTCAAAAAAAGTATTAATAGTATTAAATTATGTGTTTTGGGTATATGTATATTTATTTGATGTGCATGGCTTTGATTTCCTCTTGAATCACATTAAAAAATTTAAGAAGGTGCAACCCTTGAGTGGAAACTTGAACGGTGAAACGAAAAATAAGGATACAAAGAAATTTCACACTTTTTATGTCATGGTAATTCGCAATTTCAGTAGGAATTTTAATTACGAGCTCTAAATGGATCATTGAAATTGAGACGTTAAAATTTTGCTGGTTGTAATTTTAGTAGGAATCAATGAAATTCAGTAATTTACAAACTTTGTTGGTTGTATATCACACATGTGTATTTTTTTGTTTATTTGTTTAAAATAATAATTTTAATAATAATTTTTAACGGATAAAATATCATTTCTCCAGGGTGTGCACATCTGGAGCGTGCGTGGTTGCCAACAACCATGGAGCCACGTGCTGTGTCTGGCGACTTTGCTTGCGTCTGACTTTTTTCTTATCCTGGAAGGTAGGTAAATATTTTATATTACCCAGATCAAAATAATAATCCTTCTTAAAAAGTATAATATTTAATCTTTAATTTATCACAAAAGGAGATTTTCTATTGATTAAATAAATATTCTTATTGAAACTTAACGACGATATTTAATGTTTATTTTAAATCCGTCTAAAATAATATTTCAGATGGCTAATATTATAATTTATTTATTACGCCTGAGTATTCTCAGGAGCTCATTCATCCGATTATCTCCTTTTGGATAGTTTTTTATCAAAAAACGGCCGAGGCGCCTAGAGGAGGGTCAGGAGACTGTACAAAGGGCCCTACCTCTGAATGGACCACGGGGCTCACCAAATAAAATCTGACATGTTGGCGCCAGTATGCATTTAATAAATATTTAATAAGAGTGCGCGAGTTTTTTCTGCGCCCTGAAAATAGGGGGATGTAAATTTCTAACGTTGATATTATAATAATAAACGAGCTGCAACAATAGAATCAATATAGACAGTCCCCATTGTAAATACAAAGCTGAAAGAGTTTGAGGGTATGAGGAAAGAAAAAGATAATTAATGTTCAGGGTTTGTCAATTTTATTCCAAACATAACCTCACTTTATAGCCTTTTTCGGTGATGGATTTTATGAGTATACTATTTGATGTTTAATTAAAAATAATTTTGTCAACCCAGTGAATCGAGACTTTGATATGAGAACCCTCTAATATAAAGGTTTTCCATATCGATTATACATGGTTTCGTAGCTCTGACTCCAATAAGCGCCCAATCCAGCGATTCGTGAATTATTAGCTAACTATAAAGACATAAGAGGGAGGATAATAGGCCAACGCATACATGTCCGCCTGTATTTACTATTTATTAGCATTAAACACTATCAATAACTAAATCTCGGTAATAATGCTACAAAAGATAAGCGAGACCTATGTAGGTATAAATGAGCTAAAATCCACTCCCAAAAGTATTAATAATAATATACTTACAAGGAGTAAAACATAGCCTCAGTATTCCAAAAATATAAATCCTGTCTGAATGAGGATTAATAGATATTCTTATTTTTTTGGGACTCAGGCGTTAATCTTTTTAATGATAGAGATTCAAAAAGTTGCAATACCCATTGACACAGAATTGACTGCATTCTTAAAGATCAAGTGGAAGACTGAGAACATCTTGTATTTTGGTATTGTTGTTGCTGGCAAAGAGCAATGTGATATTTTCATATTATTGGCCCTGTATACTCTTAAGTCTTGGTGTTAGACTTGATGTATTTTAGTATTGAATTTGCAGAGCTTGCGTTAATATTTAGAATAAGAATATACAGGTAATTATAGAACTCATATTTACTACGGATATCGCTAAGTCACAGACTGAGTTCCGAATTTGTTTTTGGGACACATTAAACCAACAAGTACAATTGATTTAAGAAAAAGTATTATTATCTAATAAATTTAATTATGGCCTCAGATAGTCTAGTCCAGTGTTCCGCAAAGTGTGTGCCGCGGCACACCGGTGTACCGTGGTCATTAGGTGGTGTGCCGCGGGAAAATGTCAAGTTTTGTTAAGATAATGCACCTTCACATAGCTGAGAGTTATGCGAGCAGCCTTATCAACGATTCCTCCAAATTTTGATCACCTGTGCTCAGTTAAGCAGGCTCACATTTCTCATTAAACATCTTTTCCTGTTATATTGATTATAATAATAAATAAATATTTAATAAACATTGTTTTTTTCTTCGGCGTACCTGTAAAATTTCTTGATTTGCTAGGTGTACCTTGAACTTAAAAAGTTTGCGGAACATTGGTCTAGTCCATTTAGCCAGTGGGTAAGATAATATTATCATATGTTAGAATCTTGATTTGCTAGGTGTACCTTGAACTTAAAAAGATTGCGGAACACGGGTCTAGTCCATTTAGCCAGTGGGTAAGATAATATTATCATATGTTAGAAGTGTTAGTGGAGCAGTCGGATTTTAGCAAGTATTCTGATGAAAGCGAGGTCCGAACTTGGGCTTCCTACTCTAACACCGTCATTAGAGCAACGATTCCGAAGCAGTGATGCTACTTACGTAGCCACCCCACAACCCAGGAAAAAGTAAATTATTTATCATTTATATTATAATGATGAGCCGGACAGGTGTCATTGAAACACAAAATTTCCTGATCGACACTTACCTATTTATAAGTATATATGTATACTTGAGTCTTGCAATTTTTGCTAAAGTTTAAAACCACAACACAGAAATATTTTGTTTACTATACAAATAACTGTAATAAAATAAAAGCAGTACATTTTAAAAGATTTAATAGTACCTACTGGGCCCATGAAAAAATAATGTATTCTTTTTTGAAATTTATTTTAAAAAAAATTCGACATAAAACACGAAAAAAGGTTGAGAGGGTAAAAAATACATCAGTATCTGAATCGCTTTTACTCCCGAGAAAGGACATTAAAGCCGGCCTATGGGCTCGTCGAGTAATTCTGCCCCTGTCACCTGTTCTCAGTGAAATTAAAGATAAATATGTCTCAAATGATGGCGGGTGTCAAGTGGTCGACCGTTGGGTAATTGCGCCTCCATAAGGGCTGCTAGGCTCCCAGAACCAACACACTCTCCAATATTTATGTCTTGTCATTATCATTTTTTTCACCAGGGCGTTTCTCTGTACCACCCTCTTTTTTCAACCACCGACGCCTCTCATCTCCTTTTTCTCTCCGTCACCGTGAATTATTAGTGTAGTCATGGAGTTGCTGCTCCTAAAGGGAAAAACACTTTGTAATATTTATCTATTAGACACTCCACATAGTTCCCCGAGATAAAAAATATGAATACGCTAATATATGTATATAAATATATGTATCTAGAGAGGTTTAATTTCCTTATGAAATTATTCTTCTTTTTTTAAGAAAAAAAGTAATATAAGGGGACTAATTTTACTTTTCATCTCATTTATTTCAAAAATTAAAGATAAATACATTTGAAATAAAAAAATCTTTTCCTACAAGTAATTTAATATTTCCCTCTTTCGCATTAAAAAAATGAATGAATAATGATTTATGATAATCTTGTGTATTACTGTTCATCATATTCTATAGAAATCGCTTCTTTCCATGGTAGTAGTTTCGGTGGAGTAAAGTTTCCAAGAAGAAACGAGAGCACAAGTTCGTTCCAGAAGATAATATGAGTCGTTGAAAACAAACAAGATAATGGATTTGTTTTTAAGATTCGCATTATGTAGTTAGTAAATCTAACAAAAATAGAGTAAAATATACATTCAAAACAACTTAAGTTTTTAGAATAAATATAATCAATAAGACACTTTGTTTCTCCCTTTTCGTAACTCCCCTTTTTGAAGGTTTCTATTCTCTAAATCCCAGCAGGAAAAATAATGGGGGGGGGGGGGGGGTTGTTAATTCACTCGGCCGAAAATTGAAATCTAAAAGGAATAACTGAAGCATATCATTCGACATAGTTTTCTCCTGCAATATCGCAACTATAACACATCCTAAGTACGCTAGGTTGCCTACATTTCAGATAAACTTGGAGGGAAAACTACTGAGGACGACTCTAAAACAAGGCTTTGATTTACATTGGCATGCTGGACAGGACCATTCCAGTGCTATTTGGTCCCTGGTGCAAACAGAAATTTACGCCCCATATAATTAAGCAAGGCTACTACGAAGAAAATTTATGTAATAAAGCTAATACATTATAATTTGTTTGAGCATCATTAGTACTTAAACTAAAACAACATAAAATTCCAAAAACAAGGGTAGGATACGGTTTAATTAAAATTTATTTGACGCCCTTGGAGCAGTAAGCACTCACGGCACTACTGTTGAAAATAGTCCTTATTACTTCAAGTATATTTAGATATTATTTGCCATTTTCTCAATAAAGTCTTCAAAAACATTTTTTTAATTTGCGATATTTGGCATGACCATTTGATTAATATTTTTTCATTGAAGCTTTTCAAAAAATGTTTTGTTTTGAAAATATTATCATACCACCCAATGGTCGAATACAATACCTACGGAACGTGGAGGGACATCTATTTTGTCCCAACTTTCTTTACCTTTTTTCATGTAAATTAACAACATAAGTCAATAAAAATTAAATATACCATGAAAAGAGTGAAGAATTGATATATGAGACCACCGCCTTTTTTGTTATCGTATTTTCTAAAGCGGAAGGCAATGGGAAACTACCCCTGAGAAAAATTTCCCCAGGAAAATTACAGTGGAGAGGATACTCTCCACAGTAATCGCCGACGCTCAGAAACGAGTATGGCACTTGAAGAATAAAATTTTCTAATTAGATAAAAATTTATGTTTTTTGTGCTGGAAACCAAAATAGTATTTTTAGGGAGGGGAAAAAATTTTAAACTCGGAGAGATTTCATTTTAATTTTTGGAATTTTTGAAATTTTTACTTAAATTAGTCATCAAATTTTTATGTTACTTTTTTATAAAATTGTGGATGTTAAAAGTCGTGTGGAGTTCTTAACATTACTTTTTTATTTTTAAAGCAATTTTCATATTAGTTCTATATTTTTCTTTGTGAATATCTTTCTCTTTTGCTGAGTCTTTTGGTTAGTCTTTACTTAAACATGGAATGGAAGACGATTTTTGCTTTTTGTCCATTTGTATGTGGAATGACCCTTTTACATAAGAGCCATGAATAAGGAGAGCCATTTGGGGAGGTGTCTATTTAGGAGGGGGGATTTAGGGTGAACGCACTCCTGCTCAAGTGGCTGCGTTTGGCCATCCCGTCAAGGGCTATTCGGAGAGCAGATGCGGCGGCAATTAGCTGCCGAAGAGCTGGAGGATGCTTCCGATCTGGCCAGGGTGGTGGGCGGACTGGCTGGACTCCACTTTGAACGTGGACTGGCTGGACTGCCAAAGGCAAACGCCTACCCAGCGTGCTCATCTTTGTTTCTTCCTATCATTATTACATCAGTGATTATTCCCTGTCAACCAATCTACTAATTTGGATTTTTTTGATATGAATAACAGATATGAAACATGTGTCTGAAATTTTTAATTTCCCACAAGATCTAATGAAATTTCTTCTTTTTTTATTCATAAATATTTTAAGTTTATTTCAATAATATTTTATAAGAGTATCATTTATTTACTTATTTTAATCGGCTTGCGCTAGAACGCCGACGTGATTTTTTTAATTTTAAAATCTACTAATAGTTCATGACAAATAAAATTTATTAAAGTTAAGTAATTTAAATTATTATTTTAAAACCCAATCAAAAGAGTCAGTAAAAGTGAAAGATGTTGAAGAAAAATATAAAAATTGCTTTAAAAATTAATATAAATCTGTGAATATCACACGACTTACTTTCCCCAATTTTACAAAAAATTAACATAAAAATTTAATGACTAATTAAAGTAAAATTTTCTAAAATAAAGATGAAATCAGTGGCGGAATTTAAAATTCTCCCCCCCCCCCCATTAGTTAATGATCAGTGGATTAAATTACTTGAAAACGACTCCAGATTTAGATGTCAAAATGTCGTTCATTTCGATGAATTTTTCTCATTAAAAATGTGTCTAGGTTTCAGCCAAAACTTCTTTTTAGATTAACATATTATAATTAATTGCCTTTTCTAAGTGACTAGGTAATTTATTGATTCACAAATATGTTAAATGGTAATATTTATTAAAAATCAATGTTATAATTTTTCATTTAAAATTTTTTATCTCAATAAATTTAATAGAAGAATCAATCACATTAACTTTTAAATATAAATTGAATTTTATATTCAAAAAGAGTATGATGAAAGTTCAGTATCTTATATAAGTAATTTTTTTAATATCACTTTTCCAATAAATAAAACTTTATTCAATGTGTATTTTTATGATATCTCTCTCTCTTATTTTGTACTAAGCTTCGTATCTTTCGTTCGTCGTAGCCTTTAGATAATTTTTATTAATTCCATTAATTTTTCATCAGCATTTTATCTTAAAGCAATGTCATAAAATAACATCAATGATAATAAATCTATCTCTTTTTTTTATTGCTAGAATAAAAATGTCCCCCTGATAGAATTCTTGTCAGAATTATTCGATTTTTAGCAAATTGTCCTTGACCACGTCAGCGTCACGGAAATAGATCTTTTCCTATTAATGATATAGTATTCTTCTAATATGTAATAAATCGTTGATTTGGGTGGGTTCGGCTGCCGGACTGCAGAAAGGGCACTAACAAGGGGTGGGTCCTCCTGCGTCTCCAATCGTGACTCCGTGACCATTGGTCTGTTCAAGAGGTATTTAAAATGAAAGAATGGTCCCCGTGAGCCGGATATAAATCATAACAAGCATCGAGCGTGCCTAGGGCCATAAGACTACATGCATAGTTATGTATTAGGTAAGAATAGCGAGCTCGATGAACTTTGATAGATGAATGCTCTACTCAGTCTCGTCTTAAGGTGACTCATGACTCAGGAGAAAACCAAAGCATAGGGTCCGTCCGTCCCTTTCCTCGAATTCCCTTCATGGGACAAAGATCCTTGTCAGTCTATCAAACAACACTTTCAATATTATCAGAGCCATATGTTGTTGGAGTTGTCGATTGAGTCCTTTTGCACAAGGGGCTTTATTAAATCCAAAGGGGGTGTCCTTGTGTGAAAATGACATCACGCAGACGTTCGATAAAAAACAATTTGTTATTGATCTTATATTAATATTTTATAGCGGACAGAAAGAAAATTTATTACAGAGTTTTCTACACCTTCTACATTATTTATATAAAACAATTGTTATTTAATTTTATTGAATTTTTTTCCTCTCTTTTTTTCTTTAATAAAACATAAGATAGATCTTCTTTTGAAATTGAAAAGAATAAATTGTGGTTTCAGGTAAAAAAAATCATTTGATCTATTTAGAAGGATTGATTTTTTGATCCGCTATAATTAAAGAAGAATTCCCTAGAAATAAATGGATGTGGCTATCTCACGACTTTACCATACACCTGCTCCTCTCAGCATTTTAATAAGATGATTTTTGCATTGATAATTCCCTAAAAAAGTTTATTGTGCAAAATTGTTTATTGTGCTAATTATAAGTCTGATTTCAACAACCAAAATCTTAATCTTATTATTAAATAATATCTATCTCTGTCTGTCTAGTTCCGATACTCATGATAGCTCAAGTACGAATAGTTATAGAAAGTTCGTTCTGGGAAAAAGGTATTTATATTTCAAAAAAAAAAAAATTGAATAGATTTATGCCTTCTAGGTACAAAACTCATGGTGTAAAAATGTAGAAAATGATAAAAATATCGTATTGGTAACTAGAAATTCCAGATACGCCCACTGGCGATGAAAGCTTGAACTCTTTCGATTGGGTCTTCTGACAGCTGATAGATAGATCGGTGTTTAAATGATATATAAACAAAAATCAAATTTTTTTATTAAATAATATTCTTTGATTATGCATATGACATTTGTGAAAGCGTCCCAATTGCGTTAGTTTAAATTTCTACCACATGGCGGCAACACCGTACTTACCATTTACCAATAGTTATATGAGGATTCCTTTAACAGTTGTTGCTAATGAGCTGAATTAGACATAAACGTTTGAATAGGTAAACTGCATCTTTGTGCTTACTTAAAACATTCAAGTTCAAACCATTCACTGACAAAAATATGCCAAAAAGTAATCTAGATAGTTCAGCGAATGCTATGAATCAGAACAGTTGAATACAGTCCAGAATAGATATCTAGGAAAAGTAGAGATCTTAATAACCCCATTGACTTCATGCATGCATTGTTGTAGAATGTTTTCATTACAGAATTTATATTCACTTTCAAAAAATGCATTTTTCCAGTCTAAATGAGAATATAAAGTGATCAAATTAACGGTCATTTTTATTCGAGTTTTTTTTTATGTACATATTTAGAAAATAAATCATTCAAAATTTTCCACTCTGTAGCCCGTATAATCTAATAGTAGAGTAGTTAAAAATGAAATTGTTTTGAAAATTTTTTTTTTATAGAAAATAGCTAAAGATGTGCATTGTGCATGTTTCATTTCATTTCATCCATTTCATATAATATTATAGTTTAGAAGCATTGACAATATAATTGTTCCGTTTAATTGAATTTTATATAGAATATGCATCCGGATTCGATAGACGAGTGTAAATGAAGGGCTAACCGGCATATCTACCTGCATGCGGATGACAAATAGAGAGCGGATAGGACAGAAGAATGTATCGCATTGAAATCGCTAGTTGAATAGCGGAAAAAGGGATTTAGGACATCGAAAGAGGATGGGGGTGTAATTGGCAGAGAGAGGTTTTTTTGCGAATGGCAATGCGAGGTTTTATTTGCGCTAATGTCGAACGGCTGCCGGGGGACCGGCTTCGGGATCGGCCGCTACGACGTCATCAGGGGACGGATGCGATTTTTATTTACACAACAAATTACCTCAAAGGCTCTTGATAAAATATTGAACGCTAATTGTATAGATGATTCAATTGAAATGAAAGCCTTTTGTTCAAAGGAAGCCCTTTTATATTTTCGTATATGAGAAACCAAAGAAAATTTTAAAAATTGTTTCTATTTTCAAGTATAAGCTTTATATAGTATATAATACTATTATGTATTATTTTATGTGATTTTTTATATAAAAATTAAAAATAATAATAAATAATAATAATTTCATTAAGAAAAATTCATTTCAGCTTTTGTTACTGGTTTTAGTAACGAACGAGAAAGGAGACATCAAGAGTTTATTTGTTTTTATATTTATTATTTTATTTATTTACCTTGTGTTCAATTATTTGATTTTTCAATTGGGTTTATTCATTGGTAAAAAAAATGTGAATATTCGCCAAATTACGCTTAAAATATATTCATATCAAAGTTTATATTTTCAATATATATATTATATTTATGTTTTTGTTTCTTCAAATATTAAATATTAATTGGAAAATAACTGAGTTAATTAAAAGAGATAACTTCAAATAGAGAAAATATTATTTTACAGGGGTAAATGTATAAAAAATAGAAAAAAAATAGTAGGTTGTTTTAAATTGATTTTATTTTTTAATTTTATAAACAAATAACTAATAAAGAATATGACTTTTGGTCTAGAGGCGAACTTTAATTTTTTCTAGAAATTTTAAAGTTTCTATGCATTTGTCTGAAGCATATTTGTCTTGCCAGTGCCTTAAGTCGAATTCATAGCAATTTTTAGAATATTTTTCAAATCTAAACTGATTCTGCAGTTTTTCCAAAGATTAAGTACAGTGAAATGTAAAATCATAGGGGTAACATGGGAATTGAGTTAAGGTTAAGTGGAAATAAGTGGAATGGCCTGGTAGAAAATAATTATTATTTATTTATAGATCATCGGATTCTTAGCTAAGGTAAATAGTGGGTACGCAATTTATGAATCAGAGAAATTGCTTCTTTTTATATAATATATATCGTTAATTCAAGAAATAACTTACAGAAAGGATGACGCAGATTCAGTGACGGATTTAGGTTCGACAGCGCCCTAGGCCCGGGGCGTCCGATATTTTTCTTTATATAGTAATTATTATAATCAAATATCTAACATCTAATCGTGTCTGAAGTCATCCCTATATATCTGACATATTACTTGCATTATCATAAGAGTGACCACGACAGTTCATAATGTCAAGTCTATTTTTTTAAAGCGTTTAAACAGCACCCTCAATATATTTAGCTTTATGATCAGTATTTGGTATAAATTCTAAAAATCTCTCTACTATTTCACCATTTTTACGTATATAGTATTTATAAGCTGATCGACATATGAAATATCAAGCGTAGAATCTAAAACAATACCAAAATACTTAGCGTTTTGAACTTCACTAGGAATTGTTGTAATATTTTATTTTATCACGAATCAATTTTCTTAATAAACTTTTTTGTTTAACAATAATAATTATTATAAATACTTTACTGAAATTCACAGGAAAACTAAGCCAAATCGATTTTTAAATTTTAATCGTTCTTTAAATTTTGCAGCCCAATAAAATTTTCTCGTCTCTAAAATTTTGCCGCCCGAGGCCCGGGGCTCATGGGCCTAAGAATAAATCCATCACTGCGCAGATTAGAAAGAAAGTGGAGAGATGCTCGTCAACTTACCTAAAAACAAAAAGAAAAGAAAAATTAGCATTTAAGAATAAGAAACTACATCTTAAATTTTATTTTTAATTAATTTTGAGGTGTTCTAAATGATATGATCATAAAGTAAACTGTAAAATAAAAATAAAAGATATTCACAAGTTCTAACTTATTTGGGTAAACAATTAAGATAATTTCAGTTAAATGTGGAGATAGATGGACCGATGGCGGGATCACTTAATTCTAATCCAATGCAAGTGGCATGGCAGTGAGCCCTAACGACCGGTGTGGACACTCCAATTGTTTTTCACATGTTTGTTTACATGGATTAGTCATCCAAATCTCTGGCCTCTAAGCTCTTGTGGTTTGGCTTTGGTCAAGGAGTCAGCATGGGATTGTGTCGAATGGAGTGGTAGAGTCAAACCAGACTATATACTGTATACTCTATGATGATGATGATAATCAGCTTCAATAATCATATATAACAATTATTTGAGATACTTAACAAAAAATCATTGGACTGAAGATAAGTTGAATAAAATAAAAAATCGTTTGGCTGAAAATTTAGAAAAGAAGCTATAGTCGAACAATGGTATCTAAACAGCAATAGCGGGCGGTGATATTTCAATCAGAGGATGCAGTCCAAAATATAACCCTTCTATTTTTAAAATTTTATTTTATTTTTTGCTTACATATGGGGAATTTCGAAACGAACTAAAGAGAAAGAGTTTTGAATTGGCTAAATTAAATAAAATTAAGATGGGACACCGATTATTTACAACATTAACATTAGATTTTTTGTAAGCCTGTATGAAAATACTCTTGACGTTTTCAAATTTTAGGGATGCGAAGCATCCATGGACCGCACGCCACTTTTTTCTTTATTGAACTTCTGGGATACCTAGCTATTATTTTGGTTCATTACACAATTAATTTTGAATTTTGAGATATTTAAATAATTTTATTAAATATCATTTGGCTTTATTATGTTAATTTATTTTATAGGAGGAGCAAGCGAATGCTGTATGATAAGAACGTTTTTTTTTATATATCCCTTAAAATATGATATTCCACGAAGGGTGTTTCATCAGGCTTCCCGTGGGGTAAAACCATTGTCACTTTACTTGAAGATAATTTGCACGTTTGTATCTTGCGTGGAAGAAATAGACGGAATGCAAATTCATGTTTACTTATTTAATTAGTCGCACTCTCTCCGTGGTGAATTGGGGGAGGTTTTTGAGGAGTGATGGGGTACGGGGGTATGCTATGCACCCCTTTCGTTTGCACGAGATCCTCTTCAATTCTAAACATGTCTAATCTGAATTCCCTCGTCTCTCCCTTTTTCCATACGAAATTAGCGGTGAATGATCCTTCTGATTATTTATAACCTATTATTATGTTATGATAATAACCGGTTAAGAATACACTCTAGCGCCAACAAGGTGTTAAATCAAGGAATAGACAAAAAAAATAAACACCTTTCTCCCGGCGGCACTGGAACAATGATTAAATTTAATAACTGAAAATGGGCTTTCCCCTTCTTTATTTAAAATTCATTTTTATAATTTATCAGTTTCGAATTCAAATTTCTTTCCTTCGCATGAATCTATTTTTTTTTTCTAGTTTTAACAATTACACAACAGTCATTACAATAGATATTACATCAAGCTAACCAGATACAAAACGTGATCTTATAATTTCCATAAAGTATTTAATCATTTTTGAGAGGAATCTTTCCATGTCGTGTTGATGTTGTTTACAGAGGAAACATAATTCTAGTGTAATAATGTAATTTTCTCTATAATGTGTAATTCTTTGATTCCACTAGAAAATTATTATTATTATTCAATTCGCTTGCCATATAAGCACCCGATAATAAGTCTTGAAAGTCGCTAGTAATATTATATTTGTAATAGATATATCAAATTTATAGAAAATTTCTGGTACTATTTTTGAAAAAATGTCTTAAAACGTAAAAAAACTCATATAAAGTTAATTTACTTTCATCGGACCAATTAAAGGTAAAATTTTATTCTAGATATTTTTAAATATTGATAGTTAACCAGGGGCATATTGGTAGACTGAAATGGCAATGGGGGTTGCTAAGGGTAAAGATTTGTAGTTCAACCCCATTCTTGAAATTTCAAAAAGTTTTAGACTTTCTAGTGGCATAAATAGAATAAATGAATATTTTATTCGTCAAACAACAAAATATTAAATATTGAATAAAGACCTTTATTACACAAGTAAATAAAAAAGACCCTTAAATCTCTTCCCACAAAACAACGAGCCTCCAAAGAATTTCTGGCTAGGCTTGATATAGGTCATAGGTGTATACTGTACTTGTTAACCCTTTTTACCAGTAACTTTATCTACAATAAAGGTTTCCAATGAAGATATAAATTTGGAGCACAAAGAAACAATTTGCTTTTGAACGACCATAATCATACTACTGCATAAGCCCTATACTAACACTTAATAAAATTGTCGTACTTCATAGTTACTGGGTAAATGGACTATAATATCTGAGGCCAAAAAATAAAAATCCTTTGAGATAAACCGATAATCTATAGTGTGTTCAAGTAGCATGGCTGTAATGATAAGAAAACTTGATTTTCGTATTGACGTTTTAATGCCCAGACTGATGGTTTTCGAAACGTTTCGGCTTCTATTAACAAAATAGATGTCTGGTAGTTCAACCCGAAAAATGTCCCAGAATTACGGAGTACTGGGTTTCTAAACGAAGGCCTGCCAAAAAATATCTGTATTGGAGTTATGAGATCTATGTAACCACGTTCTTTAAACATTCTAAACATTTTAAGGTCATTGGACTTCAGGTCGATAATATGATAATATAAATTTATTAATAAGTCAATTAAAAAATTATCGAAGGTAAATATTCTTCGTTGAATTAATAATTTCTCTAATTTCAAGAAGATCCTTAGTGGAATATTGTTCTTTGATTAAATTTTTATTATTACGACGTGTATTTATAGTGAACAACATTGAACAAACAGAATATATAAAACATTGAATGAGTTACAAAGTTAAATGAAAAATCCTTTAATTTGTATGAGACCGAAAGAGAGGGGGTGGATTTATTCTTATAAATTAATCGATTAACTCGATTTGAATAGGAAAATCTATTTTCATGTAAATCTGTGTAAGTGTAAGCGTATGTGTATGTTTATGATTATGCGTAGCGATAGCGCCTAGTTGGTTTTCAATTTCAATCTTGATAAGTGAATGGGAATCTAGCGAATTTGCCAACTGTTAGCAATAGTAAAACGGCGAATCAATGAATATTTGATTGCATCTGGTTTTATCTGTCAATGAAACTGTGAACTAGCTATGCTAATTTCCGGCCGTCAGCTGTAATTGCCTCCGGGTACAGAGGTGGGTCGCTTGCTTTAGGATCGCGTGCGCATTCGGCACCGGCACAAAATACCTGATTAATTATTCAGGTCTGATGATCTAAGCCTTTTCCAGTTGGACATGATACCTGCCTACACAAACGCTTCTGTGCACATTCTTCTTCTGGGATTTTGTTTTTATGTCCTTTTGACATATCCCGTTGAGCAAGCAATCCATCCGATATCATCTCACCTTCTTTGTGTAATTCTGAGTTTATTTTTCATTCTTTTTTTTTTTTTTTTCTACTTTCACTTGCAGAAACTATGGATAGGTGGAAGTTTTGCACTGGCATAAAAATCTAATTCGAAATTTCGCCCTGAATTCCCTAATGAAGCCATTTTTAACAGCCAATGCTGTTTGTGGTGGCGATATCTAAAAAACTGTAAATAACAGGGAAATGAAATTTGACCGTTGAGCTATATTATTGTCTGATAAAGGGTTAGCGAGGTTCTGGTTCAAAATAATATATATATATTCATTTGTTTAATGCGTTTCTATCTATTTTCTCAAAAAATTGTTTTTATTCAAGTGTAAGGTGATTTTCAATAATTGGCTGCCTATATGTTTGTGATAGCAATTCTTCAAAAACAATAATTCACAGAGAAATGCAATTTAAAAGGTGAGTATGCATTAGCAAGGTTTTGGCTTAAATGAGCATCCCATTTGCTTCAGATTTTCCGTGGCTTTATTATTATTATTTTAGTAACAACCATACAAAAAATACAGATGGCAATGCATAAGTCAGTTACCAGTTTTTTAATGAACTTTTTCATGTAGTGTAAAATTTATTATTAAATTTGTTCCTAATTGTGTATATAGTTGTGTTTGTGGTATTAGAAATAAAAGGTAAGTTTGAAATAGAAGAAAATGAAAAAGCTGCGCACACTAGAATAATAAAAAAATAATATTAGAATTTTGAAATTTAAGTATATCGTGTGATTTAAAGATTTTCTCATGAGAAATTGGAAATTCGATTAAATTTTTTATTCCCTAGCTCTGAAATAATAATAGAATATTTTAATCAATTTTCTAATTTCAAAATATTATATAATATGTTACATATAAATAATATATCATAATATCTTCTTAAGAAAAAATTAATTATTTATTAAGTAAAGAGTAAAATAATTAAAATTATAAAAAATAAAGTAGAAAACTTAATGAAAGGCTTTATCTTCATTTTGCATTAGTTTTTGGTAAACAAAATATCCCCAAAGCAAAAAAAGTACCACGTTTCAAATATGATTTCTATTTTTTCCTTCCCCGAATATCAATTTCTATTTTGTCCTCGTTACAGAAAGAAAAAAAAATTGGATTTACCTAACTCTTTTGTCATCGATATGGACAAATCTATTAGGTTATCGAGACCGAAAGGGGAGAGATAGAGGGTGGCTGGGCAGCGGAAACCAAAACCAAATCAACTGGATAACAAGGGATAATGAAGCTTTTTTTTAAATAAAAAGATATATAAAATTCCAATTCGATAGCGAAGAATAAAATTAAATTCTGTGTGGGATGTTAAATAGTTTAGATTTGTGATAAGAGACTAGACAGTGAGAACGCAAAAGCAAAAAGAAGGGATAATCCAAATTCACAGCGTTTCCTTGACAACCGATATGTTTAACCAGAGAAAGAGAAAGAGACCTTGTTTGTCGATCATCCCTCGAGAGAGAGGTAGAAAACAATTGAAAAAATAAAATAAAACATCAGGGATTCTTTCAAATCCATATCAATTCTCGACATTTCGTGATTTTCAAAGTTTTTTCAGTATTAGAGGAACCTTGATGCAATCATTTGAATTCTCATCTATTAAGGACACCATCAAAAATAATATTTTACGAGTGATGGCATCATTCGAAAATAATGATTGACTGTTTAAAAAAATAAAAAAAGATTTTTTTTTCATTTTTAATCATTAGGCAAATTATACACCCAGGAAAATTACAGTGGAGAAGATACTTTCTACAGTAATCGGCGACGCTCGGAATCGAGTATGGCACTTGAAGAATAATTCATATTTAATATTATTTAAAAATTTTTAAATACATATTTTGATTTTTATCCATTCAATAATTAATATATTGTATAAACGCCTGAAGGGTAGGCTTTGTGTTGTACCCAAGTCGTTTGGTTACAGATTAAGCAGGCTCTAGCTTCAGTCAACATGGATAATAATTTACTAAAAAATAAAACCGACTTCAAAAAAATTAAATGCAACAAATAAAATAATAATAACTCAAAAATCAAATAAAATACACTAAAAGGTATAAACTAATTATCTTATTTAGTTATAACTAAACGACGAGATATTAACATGAAATTACTTTTTCAAGTCGCTTCCAAACAAACTATACCTATAAGCGAGCTTACCCGCCAAACGTACTAAGTAAGATCTGTAGAGTGCGATTCATAAAATGTGTATGTTTGGCACCGACTTCAAAAAGAAATTTCATGTTATATTTCGTCGTTTAGTTGTAACTAAATAAGATAATTATTTTATACCGTTTAGTGTATTTTATTTGATTTTTAAGTTATTATTATTTTATTTGTTGCATTTAATTTTTTGAAGTCGTTTTATTTTTTTTATAAAAATTATTTTTATTTTTCTCTTTTAAGTGATGTTATTAATAGTGACTTAATATAATACCTTGCATGCGTCGGGCGAATGAATCAGAAAATGATAATAAAATTCAATTCATAAATATAGAAATTCTCTCCAAACGTTTGCGGGCTTTAAATGAATGTTTTAAGATTTTTTTTATAAAAGATTTTATTTATTATAATTTCGATTATTTGGTCATAAGAATTGGAGATTTACGTTATTTCGTCATTGATCATATCTCCAGAACTTGAACAAATTAATAAGGTACCACCCCTAAGGTACCCTCTTTCCAATAAAAAAAGAATAATTAAAATCGGTTCATAAACAAAGAAGTTATGCCTGAACAAACATATCAAAAAAGCTCCAATACCAATGAAAAAAAAACGGGACCAATCGGAAGCTAGACTGAACCCAATGCAAAAAAATCATTAAAATATGTTCACAATTGGCGGAGATATGAGGTAACATAGACAAAAAAAAAATCAGTTGAATTGAGAACCTCCTCCTTTTTTGAAGTCGGTTAAAAATTAAATAAAATGAAAAATACTGCAAAACTATGAAAAGGTGGTTTGATATTTATTAATTATACTGAGTATGAGGTTGTAAAAAAAAACATTAAATTTTAAAGAAATTTAATATATTTTATATTTTTCAAATGGAATAAATCATTAGTTATGATATCACCAAGATCTAACATTTTTCCTACGAAAATAATTATTGAAAAATTTAGAAAAAATAACTTTATTGTAGAAGCTAATGTCCATGGATTGTAAGATGTTGAATCCTACCATACTAAATTAAGATAAATGCTAAATGTTATGCCTTCGTTTAATTATTAATATAATAATTAATGGTGATGAAATTTGATCTAGCGAGGTTTAATCCTGTTTATTAATAATTTTGTTACTACATCTGTGTGGGTATATATTTTATTTATTCTTCGAATAATAAATTCCAGTCAACTTTTCTTTAATAATGTCTAACTTAAATGTAAAAAACAAAATCGAAAATATATATCAAGACCTGTTTTCAATTGATTTCACTGATTTATTGAATACAAAATCGAAATCGACTAATACATGTTAAATCGAAAATAAATTTTAATAAAAAAAGTTTTTTTTTGCTCATTTAAATGGAGAAGCGATAAAGATCTCCGTTTACAACATCCGAAAGACTTCGGCGAAAGATATATCTAGTGCTAACAAAAATAATGTCATGTGAAGTGGCAAAAATTCGTGCTGATCAAGAGGGCCCCACCCCCCACGGGATTTATGCCCGTTAATGACAGCATCATGGTTGGCCTGATGCCAATTCGGTGATTTGCAAAGGACGGCGCGTGCAGCGACTCCTGTTCCTCAAGAGATAATCGCCTTTCGGGTATTTTCAACTACCATCCACAACAAGACAACCAAACAGATGCGAATAAATCGGAACAATCGCAATAAATCGGGGGTGCCTTATTCTCTACCGAATAAATTGGCCTTGTTACAAAGGCTGGTCGTCGCCAATTGGAACTCGGGTCCTCGATCCTCTTATTCGCCCTCTTCCAAATCGTATATAAGCCATTCTCCACTCTCTCTGTGTAACGATTCAATATCAGACTCTATAAAAGCGCGTTGAATGGATCAAGTACCAGAGAATGTTCATCCCAATACATATTTGAATGAAAAGGGAATGTGAAAGAGCTGGGATGGACTGTATTGCACGTGTTCAGCTACAACAAGAATCTCTATTCAACGAACTAACGAAAACGGGCCTCTGGTGTCTGGGATAAACATTGAAATAACAGGACAACACATTTCCTTCTAATCCTTAATTTGTTTAAACTTTAGACAAAACAGAATTAGATAGAGTATATATGGAACAAGTTCTGATCAATACAGAAATCGCATATGGATACAAATAATCTGAAACTGGTGGTCTTCCTATTGTTTGCTATGATTTTAGTACTATTTGAAGTATTTTTCTTTGGAAAATTCTATTTCAAAAATAAACACTTCAAACGATGTTGTACTAGTTATTATAGTATCGAGAAGCACACTAATGAATTAAAATTATTTGGTGAAGCAACTAGAAACCCGAAATAAATCATGGATCATGTCCAATTTATTATTATTTATTTTCAAAATACAATTTGGGTGATTTGAATTTGGCATTATTATAGTATTCAGTTCAAAGTCTAGTGAGACAACTTCTAATTCTAACTCAACTCAATTAGTCTATGATAATATGTCTTTTCTACATATAAAGACAAAAAAAGAAAAATATTATATATTATTTTTTTTTTTTGCTCTTTATTTAATATTCGTGTTACTAACATCACAATTTGTGCTTATTTTCATGCAGGAAAAAACTGATGTTTTTCTTCATTTGTGCTTATATGAAAACTGAAGAATAGCACATCAATTATTTTATCTATTTAAAAGTTACAGAACATCTTTAAAAAACAGTCTAAAAATTATTTTAACAGCGCATTTAATATTAAAATCATTCGTGTCAATCAATCCTTTATAAATTTATTTTAGGATTTTTAGGAATGTAAACAAAATAATTTTTTATAAAAAAAATTATCAGCGCTGAACGTTTCGTCGATACTACAAAGAATTAGAATATAGTTGCTGATGAAGTCGAAATAAATCGACGAAACATTCACCACTGATTAAATTTTGTTTTTAAAAAATTATTTTGTACACATCCATACGAATCCTCAATTAAATTCATTTAATTTTATTCCAATATTTTCACACGTAACTCTGCAGAAATAACTTCATTTTTCTAATCTCATGGAACAGGAGCATAAATTTGTTTCTGATTACATTTTAAGTCATTCCACCTTCAAGATCAAATATTAAATCTCTTAAATAAATAAATAAATAAATCTAAATATTAAATAAATACGATGGATTAAAATGTTTTTCAATAAAATTCCCCAGGAGAAAAAATGAAACATTTTGAAATTAAATAAAAAATACATGAGATTTGTACTCGTATAAACACATTAGCCCATAATTTATATAATCCATCTTTTAAGGTTTATAAGATTTCTTCTTTGATTTAATTTGGAGATTTAAGGAAGAGAGAAAAGATGAAACATGAAAAGAAAATGATTAAGACTGATGTATATATATATATATATATGTGTATATATTTAATCTTTATCTCACTCGCACTCCGAAAACAGATGTTTTTCTCTTGAATTTCGAGGGAGGCTGACCATCAAACGGCCCAAAGGCTTTTATATTTAGCGATGGCCTCACGACCCATGGCGCCCAGCGGAATAATTTAACATAAATAAATAAATAGAGAGAGTGCGTTGGGCTGTCGGATTAACGCTTTTGCATCTCTCGATAAATATGACAACACGGAATCCAATTCGGTATTTGTTTTCCCCACTACCACCTCCAATACTAACAGCTACAGCAACAGAAACATCACAATCTACCCAATCCATTGTAGGTATGTCATCTTAGCATTGCTTCCTCTGAGCTATATTTTCGAAATTTTCCTGTCCTCATTTCGTTCTTGATAGATAATATTTATTTACTGATAAGATATACATTTCCCTCGTTTATATATGAATATATCAATAGTTTTCGATTATCCTGTGTCTGCTTTCACTTTTAATTTTTATTTTAAAATTTACGTTAATTTTTTGGGTTTTGTTCAAAAATAAAACAGGACTCTATTAGTGTCCTTTATATCTGACTAACTGTCCGTAAGTCAGAGTATTGTACTCATAGCTCATAAATTAAATAAGAACAAAACTTGATATTTATAATTATAAGTTATGTATTCCTTTTTTCCAAAATCAAAAATATTAATAAAATTTTAATCGAATGATTATTTTGAGGCGATTTTTTTGTGAAGTCAAAAATAATAAAAACATCATGGGGTATGAGATAAATTAGTCTTTTTTTAATTCAATTTAGTGAGTAGTGACCAATGATATGGGATCTTTGTACCTGTCGGTGTTCAGAAGTGGCTAGATTTAAAATTATGAAAAAATTGCACGAATTTCTACATTATCGACAAAAACAAAATATGGCGTCTCAAGTATTTTGGAAGATATAAAATACAGTGAGTCGAAAATAGACCAAAATGATGATTATTTTTTCGGAAATCTTGATTCCTATTCCAGGTTTAAAATTTAAAATTAGCACTTTTATTTTTCGAAAAATTCCCAGTATATTTTCAGATTTCTTATTTTAGGGAAAATAAATTATCTGACCAAAATGTTGTGTGTTTTTCAGTATCTACATATAAATCTCAATGTTTTAAGGAATTTTGTGACTTTATATTAGGCCTACGGGTTGAACAGCCCTTGTTTAAATCGAATGGGATTAAAGAAGGATATGAGGAATGATAATTTATTTTTAAAAGGGTCACGGATATAATTAATAATCTCTGACTATCCATTATCAAATTGACATGTAAGGAAGTGCAAAGATCTAAAAGACAAGTTCTGACAAGTTTTAGCCCAGGAGAGAAATTATCAATTAATTGTGATTGTTCTAAAAAACCCCAATTCCTTGTCTCCTTGTACTAGAATGATATAACTATACTTGGTTAATGTCATAGCATATAAATTACTGAAATAATAAATATTTTACAAAATGAAAATATGAGAAGAAGAAGAATTTTTAAATATTCGAAACTCCATTATAATTTTGCATTTAGTGAATTTTATTCTTGAAAATAGCTTCACGTATTGTACAAATGTACATTCATATTTCGAAAAATGGAATAAATATATTTCTACATATAAATCATAATGTTTTAAGAAAGTTTATGATTTAATGTTGGGCCACACTCATTGCAGTGCTGGGCTGCATTCGGCCCGCGGGTTGGACAGCCCTGTTCTAAGCTAAAAATAGTGAAAAGTTAGTTAATAAATTTATTATAAAAAACAGAATAATTGTGATAAAAATTATTTAATTATTTCGATGAAGGCATTCAGTATCATACTGACCAATTCTGAAATTGGGTGATTTCTACATTCAAAAGCCACGTGATAAAATCTCGAAATATGGATGCTTAATCATTTTAATATGAAATACTTAGTATATATAATTGATAAAATTATTACTTAAGGGATGTTGATATCATTTGCAGTGGCATCATCTCTTACAGTTTCAAAGTAGTTTCCTCATTTCATTTTTATTTGTTTATTTTAATTTTCTACTCTTCTATCAAACTTTCAATCTCTTCAACTCATCAACTCAATCGATTTAATTATAAATCTTTTAATAGCATATTAATATAATAGCAATAGGTAACTAATAACTAGTCATTTTCACTTTAATCATTTTTTTTTTTTTATTGAAATTAAATTTTTCTTCAGATTATAAATTATTATATTTTAATTTAAAAAAATCCTTCAGATCTTTGATCGACTAATTGATTAACATATTAAAAGCCTTCTATTAAAAGCCCCCGCCTCTTTATATGTTTATCTATCTAGAAATATTTAATTAAGTTGAGTAGTGCCTGGGCATGAATATCAATGATTTCGAAATGAATGCCAAATGTTGTCGTTGGATGTTATTCAGCCCTTGAAAGGGATTCAGGATCCCCATTGACATTGCAATGCGTGCATGTTGCATGCGGCTGGCTACATGTGCATCAATGCAAATGCAGCCCAGGGCGGGATTGGGTTATACGGACAAGAAGGACAACCAGCACCCCCTTGTTTCTTCATTCAAATCATTTAAGAGGATCAATTATTAAACTTATAAATAAAATGCAGAAAGAATAAGGAAAAACTGGAGGCAATGAACATTGACAATAAAGACTCAAAAGTTGGCGAAATAGCAAATAATTAATGAACTCAATTATAAATTTTATTAAAAAACTTTTTTAGAAACATAATTTTATTTTTAAATGCATTAAAAAGTAGAAAATAAATAAATTTTTGTAATTAAAAATTGAATTTGCAAAGCATTTTAAACATCGAAAAATGCAAGTGTGATGTCACCGACTCATCGTCGTACAATTTCCACCGAATCCCTTCTAGCTGGACCCGAATTAAATGGTATATAAATACTTTTTTAACACACCATTCATACATGTATTTGGTAAATCATGCTTCAAACAATTTTAGAGATTATTCGAGACCGTGTGATTTAATTTAAATTTTATTTTAATTTTAAAATGTCAAATTGGAAGTTTCTTTTTGCCGAGAGTAACATAATTTTTATAAATTGAAGGAGACAATAAAAGAGTTCGTCTTCTGCTGGAATTGTAAATTTTTGATTTATTTATAACGAGACTATAGTTTCGAGAGCTTTGCCCTCTTCATCAGTCTATTAGAATTGAGCAAAGCTCTCAAAACTATAGTCTTTTTATAAACAAATTAAAAATTTATAATTTCAGCAGAAGATACCCACCCTGTTTTATTGTCTCCTTCAATTTAAAATGTCTATTAACAAATAAATGATGATGTATTTAATTTTTTCAGGATTACTCATAGACTATGGGAACAAGAATTGGGATCTACGTCAGTTAAAAGGGAGAATCACTGCCGGCACAGTTGCTATCGTGCCTGCATGAAATAATTGAAAATAATAATTAGAGGACATCAGGCAAGTACTCAGAATTATTTTCTCGGGGAGATACAATTCTTTAAGTAAAAATGTAGTATACGGTCTGTGACGTCACATGGAAACATAGAACCCTTTTTTTTCTAATCAAACCTAGATCGATCTATATAGATCTGAACCTGTGAAAAGTTCTATAAGTGATTTTTTTTTATCTAACAGACCTAGATAGAAGAATCTGACGGTAGACTACATTTCAGGCAAGTTTTTTGTTTTTGAAAAAAAAATCAGAACTTTATAAAAATAAGTAATGTAGATATTTATCAATAGAAAAATGTTGAAAATTAAATTAATTTCAAAATAATTTTATAGTGATTTATTGTGTAGAGTGTCAGCGAAATGATTTCGGGTGCATCTCCTGCATCCACTATTGGTTTGGATGTTTGTATATAAAAAACTAATTTAAAAAAAAATAATCATAAGCTTTATTCATTATTTAATCTAAGAAATCAGGGACAACATTTTGGGCACAACTTTGTAATTAATATACATATATTTTCATATATCTGTATATTTCAGAGTTCTCTTTCGTTACTTGTTTTTATGTCTGAATTTTAATTAGATGAAACTTACTGAATAATAAATCATAAAAATCCAGACATTTTTAGGTATTCTACCAGCTTAGAAAAATACATCAGTTAATTTAAGAAAAAAGTCGAATGAAGCGCTTATCTCTTTCTCTTTTCTTCTTCTCGTTGTGTTTTCATTATTTATGTCAGTGTATTCAAATTGTAAGATTAAAAAAAAAAAGAAAAGAAACATGCGTAAGAAATTCGCCCGAGTCGTGATTGTAGTCTTCTTCAAAACCCACAAGATGAACCGCTGAAAGAGAAAGACTCTCTCTGCGTGTGTGTACTTGTAGGTGTGTTTGTAAGAGATATGTAATCACCATATATCATGGATCAGACTTACCTCTTCATTTCACCCAGGCAACAACTAATTAAATCGAATAATTACTGAATAACGTAAGAAGAAACTTCAAATAAAAAAATAAAAATCAAAGAGAGTCCTAAAGCAAATCATGATATATGGTAGGTAATGACTGGGCGATAGTCAAGAAAAGTGAAGTAACCGCAAAAAAAATAAATAAATAAATAATAATTACCTATTTCTATTTTTATTCGTCTATTTTTAAACGAATTAATTAGCGAGTAACCGGTTTGAATCCTGGGCGGATTTCAAGAGCTATATTCATCTGCGGCCGAACAATTTCTTTCCCTGCGCTTCATTTAACCATTCCGTCCTTTCCTCTTTGCACAAGCACTGGCTGTTATTAAAATAAACAAATATGTATATATCTCATTTGTTTGCGCTTAGACAATATACAAATTGTTTAAACGAATTGAGTGTCTTTTCTGACTGGAAATAAATCACCACAAAAGAAATAGTTGCATTGGATGCTTGGTTATCTTTCTTTCTATCTTGGTTACATCCATGATGGGCAGCTTTCTTGATTTCAAGATTTTGTCTCACTAATTAATACAGACGTGAACTCTGACCTGAATGACATTTCCAACCGATAAAGACCTATTTGTGTGAATCCCCTCTGGCTTGGAAAGCCACTCGATGATGGTCAATTGATACTACCCATAAGATCAGTCCAATCTAGCCAATTGAATTAATTTAGAATATTTGTGGCATTTTGTGGGATTGCATAGTCACCCTGTCTGGATGCTTTGATGACAATTAACTCCACTTATCTAAATCTACAATATGACCTCTGAACAAAACAAGTCATTTTTAGGGTTCCGTACAATCATAAAACGGAACCCTATTAGTGTCGTCATAATGTCTCTCTGTCTGTCATCTGTCCAAGCATTGTATTTCAGAATCTATAGTCAAAAGGATATCACCTAACTCGAAATTTAAAAGCAATATTTATTATTATTTTGGGGAGGGTCAAATTTTTCGTGGGGTCTAAAATAAAAATTATTTTTATCATGGGGTGGGGATTCCTATATCATTTTTATGATAGAGACTATAGTTTGGAAGCCTTGATTTTCAAATTAAGTCTTTCTTATAAATTTTATATTTGTTTTCTGGGCATGGAGTTCCTTCGAATGAAGTGGTGAATTCACATCTCAACAACATAATTGCTGAATTTGTTCGTATGTTTGTCAGTTAAAAAGCCCATTTTTGATTTTTAATTATAAAAATGCGAAAAGAGATGATTCATCGTCAAGATTAAATTTTTCATCCTGAAAATAAAGATAAAGTCAGAATCTCCAGAATCTCCTTAGGAATCCACAATTAATCATAATCACAAGATAAAAAAAACGTCTCTAATTATATCAACAGCACAACAGTGATTTTAAGATGGTCTTTCAACTAACAGAGATATTATTTAACTCTGCTGCTACTCATCCAAGAAATGGTGCTTTTAACATAGTATGTCAAAATCATAGGGATAAAAGAAGTAACAAATAAGTTTGTTAGGCAAGTCCCTAATTTGCTATTGTAGGTTTGTTGAAGACTGAAACAGCTTTTTTTTTTTATTCATATTTTACGCCATTTTCAAGAAAAATAGGTTTTTTTCGAGTTTATACAAATTACTTGATCTTTAAGATTATATAATCTTTTCTTTATCAAAATTAGTGTTTTTTGGCAAAAAGGGGTGTTATTTTTTAATTTTATTTAAAACAAACTTAAATTTTTTAATTTGCACTAATATGCATAATAATAATTTGCCTAATAATTTAATACTTAATTGACAATACATAGAGTAATAAAATAATCTAAAATACAGAATAAAGAACAAATCCATAGTATGAAAATAATTTTGAGATTATCCTTTATACTAATATTGTCACAAATTGTTACTCCTTGCTTTCCTTTAAGTTATTTTATAAAAATTGTTGAGTTAAATATTTTTTGAAATAATAAATGAATAAGTACAAGTCGAGTGGTGCGTCGCCCTTTTATTATTTTTCTTCGAGTCTCTTTCAAATTATTCTTGGCACGATTTCTTTTCAAACCCAAGCCCAGCGTGTTGCAGCCTCCCCTTTTTAAATGAAAATTGGAAGCTAATATATAGGATATTAAATATTTAATTTAATAAGAATTTATTACTCTTTCAGCACTTGTTATAAGCCCCCTCCATTAAAAGTTGGTTGTTTGTGTGACACATCCGCCCTTGGAGCCGTCCATCTGCGGGGCGGCAACCCTTTACGTTCACGCTCTTTACGTCAAGTCAAACAACCACTCGAGCCAGTGCATTTCTCACGGTTCAAATCCTTATGCTAACATTTCATAACATCCGACTATAAATAAGCTTCTAGAAGATATTTCGAGTGGTCTAGATTAGCCATAAAGAGAGGCCCCTAAGTGACTACGGGGCAACTTCGGTGCGGTCCATTACCTAAGTCAATTACTTTATTTGAATTCCCACAACAGCAAACACGAATTGAGTTCTTTTTTCATTTATTTTCGATGTAAAATCGCGATGGGAAAATAATTGAACAGAAAAGTGGGAGCTGAAAAAATGCTTGCTTATGAGACATTCTAATTAGATCTAAGTATAATATAATGAAACGTGATTCTTTTTTCAAAGATTGGTTCGTTGACTCATTAAGAGTAACGCGATCTTTAAACGCTCTTTCAATTATTATGATAGATCACTGGCTGCTTTGCTAGACTAAGTTTTTGGACTAACGCATAAAGACAATAATACCAGGGACTTTCAAAACTCAATGTTCAAAACTTTAAGGAGAAGTAGAGAACACGAAATTAAATCGTATCGACGGAATATAATAGTATATATGTACACACCAGTGGCGGGCGGGGACTTTTCAACCAGGGGATGCTTTCCAGAAAATCATAGAATTTTTCATTATTTAACATTATATTTTTTATCAATTGATATTTAAACAGAGCGTATAATCTATATTCACTTCAGCTTCTTCTGGTGATGTTTCAATTCTTTTCTTAGTTGTAAACTGACTGACGCGTTCGTAGAAGAAATAATGCAAATTAAATGTATTCAATTACGCATAAAAATAAATATTTTCCCATTCTGTTTTAAAATGTCTGAGAAAAATATTTTCCAACTATTATTTTTTCTCTTTGTGTGTCTGAATTCCGATACCCACGATATAGTCTAAGAAAGGAAAGTCAAAAAGTTATTTTGTATCAATACATAGAACTTACTGATTAGATTTTGCAATATCTGGTTCAAAAGGCAGAAAATATTATTTGAATTATTCTATTGAGATTTTAAGAGGATATTATAGTATAGCTATATATGAACAATTTATATTTAAGTTTATTAATCCTTACTAAGGCAGCTCTAGTGTACCGAGTTTTGACTTTTTTTATTATTTGATGTGCGGGTGAGCGATTCTTTCATTAGAATCTGATCGATGAAAATAACAAAAAGAGCGCGTATAGAATGATCTCTTTTTCTTTAGAGCTAAGGTGTATTACGAGGATGACAAATACAAGTTCAAACCTGTTTCAGACTATTAGAGATTAATTTCTTAATTTCTATTATTCTAGGAATGGCCTTTTGACTCGGACCAAAACGATACTCATTATAGAGAGAGAGAATATTCAATTGGACTTCATTAAAGCAAATACTTTTGCCCAAACATCTTTTAGTTCATCTTTCACGATTAATTTTTTTAATGCAATTTATAGATTTTAAATGAAAGTCATGGGACGAGTACATGTAAATTAATTCACTTTTTAACCTCATAAAATCAAAGTATTTTCCACAAGATAGCTGAAGTGATTAAAATAGGAAATCTGGAATATTTTTTCATATTCTTTAAATTTGCTAACGTTAAAAAGCTCCGTAAATTTTAAATTTTATATAACTTTAAATGAATTAGTTGTATAGTATTTATTGAAAGTGTTTTTAAAATTTTACAAATTTTCAAATAAAACACGGATGAAAATACTCTTGACATTGCGTGATGGGCCGCATCCATAGCATCCATGGACCCCACGCAACTGGTACACCTATTTTAACCATTGTTTCAATTTTGATTATAATTTATCTTTAATCGCTCTATTGACATTGCAATTGATTTTTATCAGATTGTCACGGTCAACTTCTATGTCCATGAGTGTGAAATGTAGGAAATCCCTTGCTCTGTTAGTAAGATAACTCGGTCTGCCCATTCACCTGAGATTATCGAAATTTTCTTGTCCGAAAATTTTAGAAAAATCATTTTCGAACATTATTTTTTTGTTTATTATTTTGTTTGAGAATGTGATTCCCTAAACATTTTTATTTAATTTTTTGCAATACAGGCAACAGTTTACACAATAAAAACGATTAAAGATTAATAAGCATCTAAATGTGAAGACATTCATTTTTGTGGATACGATTTAATTGTTTTATCTCGAGTTTTTGAAACATCCTATAGAAATTGAATATCTTCCGTTTACTGAAGAAGAAATTAGCTGTCTAGCTGAATGATTGACATACGTTTGGAAACTCGTCCGAAAGCAACGATGATCTTGATTACATATTGGCTTCCATAGCGGAAGCACTAATTATGCGTGTGAGAGAAGATTTTTCATCCGGTAGCGCTTCTCCCTTAAAGCATGCTCATATATTATAGTCAAGAGTTGGGATGGGAATGTCGCTGCCGTGACTTTCGATAAGACGTCAAAGGGTGCCTGTTTAGTAATCACAGAACAATTTCAAGAAACCACCCTGCTGAAAAAATATCCCACCCACGCTTGCTTCTTTATTGTTTTTTCTTAACGAAAACTTTATCATCACAATGATTGTGCATTCGAATAACTAATCGATCTTTGATGAGGGTAGTAGATATTTTTATTCTCGATGAACATTATTTTTATAGAATCGATAACACTTCGATATGATGAAATTTGGCCATTAGAGAGAGTGTTTTATGATGAGTTCATTGAAGATTTAGCAACAACACACCTATCAACTTTATTCCATTATGATTCGACTTTAATTCTATAAATTCACGTGTTAGAAGAAAATAAAAGGAGAACAAATACTTGAATTTTTGAAAAAATAAGCCGTTACAATTTCTAGGTGTCGTAGAGATGAACAAATTCACCAATATCTTGGTTTAATTTGTCCTTAACGTTACTATGAGTAATTGATTTTTTATTAGAAAATTTCTATTGCCGTAACTCTTTTAAAATTTGCTACAAAAAACGCAACGGCAAATTTTCAAATACACTGAAACATCAGCTGTAAGCATTCAGATACATATTGTAAACAATTGGGAAACCGGGAGCGAGCTGACAGTGATACGGAACTACCCAAATTACAAAGTATTAACTTTACATTGACTTTGCGCTAATTATTATGAGAACACAAATACATATACAATAGCACTAACTTCCAAGACGATTCATGCCAACTCATTTGTGACCGAGCTTAACGCTCCAATATTACCTACCTAGCGATTATTTTTCAGACGATTTAAAAAATTTAAATAATTTTTAATTGAAATTTTCTATAAAAATTAGAAAATTACACAAAATTCTGAGAAATAATTACTTTTACCGGATAACTGAGTAGCATTTGAAGAAATATCAAAAGACATCCGCATTATCTCTAAATGACAATTAGAAAAAATACAGTATATTAATGTTTAATCTCTCCACATCTACAATCTTATATCTGACAGGACAAGCTCATTCTTACGATTTTTTTCGCCGAATATTCGATAATAATTTGATTCAAAACTAGAGTTTTTTGAATTTTGAAAAATATAAAATTAACCGAAATTCCAGCTTTTCATTGGACGTATTTCGTCAATATTAAATTTTCTTAAGAAATAAGAAATTATATGCTTGTATCAAAGATTAAATGTGTTTAATTTAGCTGTCAGAAGGGTTCATAATTCATTTTTTTTGATTCAAATGAAAAATCAAAATAAGACTAAAAATATGAAATTACTATAGGGTAGATATAATTAATTATATATCGTATTGTCTAAATTTATAAATATGGACGAGTACTAGTCATTTATGTGATTTGACTTATCATAAATAAAATTACTATTATTATTTGTAGTTCAAAGCGAGTGAAGTACCTATATTTTATAAGTTAAGAAGATAATAGCAAATCGTATTATCTAAATTTATAAATATGTACTAGTAGTAGTTTATGTGAAATGATGGAAAATGATCAAACTTGACTTGGATCAAGTGGGAAATTGATTGTCACGTAAAAGATTCTGTATTTATTTTCCTTTTAAATAAATTTTGAAAACATCTGTGGTTTCTCAAAAAAAAAAAAAAAAAAAAACATTTTCTTTTTATTTATTAATATCAAATGGCAAAGGAGAGAGATTCTTCCGAACAGATGAGATACTTTCTGTGGGAGATGCCACTTGAAACCCGAGAGATAAATATTCATGTCCAAACGCCAATATTGAATATGTCCGAAGATAAATATTTTCAAGACCAACACAAAACTAAACTAACGGTTCAACTTGGCTCAACATCATGATGGGTGGATTGGAGGAGGGAAAGAAAAAAGTAAAAGAAGGACATGTGATACAAGAGAGTTCGACAAGAATTTTTCAAATTCAGAACATAAAAATGCTATTGGGGATTTATTTTATTTTATAAGTTTTGGTTTCGAGAACGAAAGAACGATTGAAAGAAGAAAAAGGGAAAATGCCCGGGGAAATATCTACTTTCGTTTTTATACATATATAAATAAAATAAATATATATACTGTATATATATATAAATAGGCCAAACACGAATAAATGAATAAATCAAACAGGGACGATTGAAGTGTTAAATTGGAATGTTCATTACGATAAGTTAATACTTTGAAATCTCTATCAATTTTAAATTAAAAAGTTGAGCGAAATGAAAAAAAAATGTATATAAAAGTACCTATATAAAACCGGATAAAATATAATAATATTAATATTTTTTTTTTTTTCAAAATCCATTAACAATATTTTTAACTGAATCGAATTAAGGATTCACAAACAAGTTTGATAAAAGTATAGCTTCTTCTTCTGAGTAAGTATTCCTTAATTATATAATGAGGTAACTTAGTGGAAGTAGCAAGAACAGTAGTAGTTCGCACTTTTTATCGTTGAGGTGTTTTACATTTTTTAATGTCATTGGTGGAAATAAATAAATAAGCCCCGCCTAATATTGAGTCGATCTCATGATTTTACTGTGCTTTATTGGGAATAGGTACTCGATTTTAGATTTGCTAAATAAACTAACATTGTTTAGAGTAGCAATATATCAAAAACAATAAATGTCAGAAAAACAAAATTTGAAATTTAAGCTAAGTATTAGCTTTAGACACCATTAAACCAGTGTGGAGTATGGGTATGTCTTAAAGAAATGTTTTGCCTCTTCCTAAAACTTTTGATGGTTTGTGGGATCAAATAACAAACATTTCTAAAACCATAAATGCAGTCATGATTCAATCATTATTGGACAAAATCGATAAAAAAGTTGCGAAATATAATCGAATAAAGTTGATAGCTAGTTTAGTTTCTGTGGGTTTCATTGCCTTTTTGATATTACTTCTACAGACAGATCAATAGTTGAAAATGATCTTAATGAACATAAATCCTATTTGCCCGGTGAAGACTTGAATTTCAATTAATATAGGTAAGTGAAAATAAATTAACTTGTCTCTTTATAAACAATTTAAATGAGAATGGGTTTTCTAAACGAAATAAATACATAAGATATGAAAACAATACCGATCATGGGTGGTCCAACCTGAAAAATTATTCCAGATCATCAGAATGACCACCAAAGAAGCAGAAAACTAGTAAAACTTAAGGGTGGAGGTGTTGGTTGATAGTGAAACATTTTGTTTAATTATAATGATTTTTAAGTTGGTGGTGTTTCACAATAAGAACAAATAAACATAAATGAAGTTAAAACTATTAGATAAGAATCCCGATATATTTTTGGTAATTAAAGATCCTTAATCGATGTAAATTCCTGATGATGAGCTAATAACCAGGAACGCGCATTCCTGGAGAAGATTGACCATGAGCTATATTATACCGATCAAATGAATAAATTTTATAGAATATAAAAAAGTATTAGCTTACTCTATGGAAAAGTACTTTAAAATATAATTTTATTAAAAACTTTATATAATCTTTTTTGAGGTTCTCAAGGTAATTAGAAAATTAAATTTCATCAAGTCATTTTCAAGATATTTAGAAAAAATTAAAAAGCACTGGAATAAAGTACTAATAATGTTTGTGGGCCGATATGTATCGGAAACTAATCAGCGCTTCATTTTGTTAAAGTAATGGTAGGTTTTCAATTTCATTTTAATTGGATGAATGGTGTGGAAAAAATCGTGGACAAAAAAATGGAACATCCATCCATCCATTCGCAGGCACTATGTGAAAAAATCGCACTTTTTGTCCTCTGGGCGAGACCTCATGTGATTTTTGACAAAACCATTACATGCTAAAATTCAACCTAAATGAATACTACAATTTGAGAATTTGTTTGAGATCATGGGTTCCGTAGTCTTTACCTGAGGACCCTTTGAATACGCGCTTTGCGCGAGACCAATCCAATACTTTATCTGCTTCGCAGTGGCACATTGGATAAAATAAAAATGGGGAAATGGCTTAAGGTTTTTTACTTTCACATTTATTTATATTCTTTATATCAAGTAATGAATTGGAATATAATATGAAGTATTGCGATCGCCTGCCTGTTTTGGATACCACTTAACTGATCTGCCAATTTTGTTGTCTAACTAGCAGGGGCTCCCATTAATCGAGGCGTGGCTATTAAACAGAACGATGCTGCTCCTGACAAACAGGGAGCGTGCTGCGACAGGTTTGAACAATCATGATTGTGTCTGGTGATACTTCCCCCACCCTCTTAAGGGGTATGTTTTAAGGTGCCCACTTTTGGGTCACTTACTTTAATGAGATCGTAGAAGAATTTTATATCATAAACATTGATTTTTTGAAAATGTGTCTTCTTAGGATGCAGGTAATAGGGGATGAGAGAAAAAAGTTTGGAAGGAGTTAATCAATCCTCAGAATGAAGTGATTGGTGGTAAAAAAAAAGTTGGTCGGGTGACACCCAAAACTTAGCGAGAATGATCAAGAACGCGGATCACGTGTCGTCCATCGGCGAGTGCACGGGACGTGAACACGTGTCATACCGGAAGTGGCGTCGTCGTCAACGAGAGAGACGAAGAAGACCCTCCGCCTTCAGCATCGCTCCTGGCTGGCTTAATATCACTCTTAAATCATCTTTCTCTTAGATCCTCATTTACTTATTTTAATTTCGAACTCTATCTCTGTTCCTCTTCCTCTTCATCACAGTCCCAATGAGCAGCCGTTTCCTTTCATTATATTTTCCATCTATTAGATCTATTTTGTTAATTTATCTTCGTATTTTTAAAATTATTTATTTACGAAAAAAAAATATGATTTGTGAAAATAGATTTTTTTATTTTATACTTATATATATATATATATATACACACCTGAACCAGAAGAGCGTTTCGTTATTCTTTCCTTTTTTTTTTTTTTTTTTTCAAAGAAAGAAAATGAACTCTCTCCGTATTCATTTTTCAATGTCTATTTGAGAGCTTAAGAGGGAAGTGACAACTATTGAAAGAATACAAATTAGTTTTTCACAAAAACAAAGAGTGTATATATAAATATTTATTTAATTACCTTTCAACATAAATGAATGTAATTTTAATGAATGGAACAAACAATCAAACGACAAATTCAAAAAAAAAGCAACAGTTGTTTTTGGTAAAAATTGAAATTGAATTTAATGATAGAAGAGATCCAAAATAGACAATCATCCATGAGATTAGAAAAAAAACGACTTTTTTTTAATCATTTTGAGATCTTCACCTTCTTTCGTTAATTAAAGGTTTTTAATTAATGAATACAAGACAACTGAACGGTAGGCTTAACAAATCAATAAGTTGAAATAAACAGATAAAACATAAAATTCAAGGATTTATAAAGGGGTTGGAATTGCGAATTGGGAGACAACAGTGAAAAAATTTTCAAGAAGAGAGGTTACCATTTACGCAAATTTTAGTGATTTTCGCATTTTCATAATCCATAATAATCAGAGTTAGGGGAAGAGGAGAGAGTCCAGAGGAAATGTATAAGGTTGGCGTGGTGAATGATGATCGCAGGTGGGTCTAGGGGGTGAGGATAGGGTCGGTGGGATGGGCGGGGATTAGAAAACGCTAGCAAGAAGACCCGCCTCGCCGTCTGGGGGCCTACAGATTATGTATAAAAATTTTGGTTGACTTTGGTTGAAGGGGTAGAAATTAAAAAATTAAATGCAACCAATAAAATAATACAACTCAAAAATAAAATAAACTGCACTAAAAGGTATAAAATAATTAGCAAATTTAGTTACAACTAAACGACGAAATTTTTACTTGAAATCACCTAAGTCGGTGACAAACATATGTTTATTTTATGAATCGCACTCAACGGATCGTTTTGCGGATAATGAAGACAACATCGCATCTCGGTTTTTTTTCTCTAAAAATTATTTTTATTTTTCTCTTTTAGTGATGTTAAGAATAGTGACTTATAATAATACCTTATTGCATGAATCTCGTAAGAGAAAGATTCGGGCTAAAGAATCAGAAATTGATAATAAAATTCAATTCATAATTATAGAAATTATTTCGAAACGTTAGCGGGTTTTAAATCGGTTCACAATTGGCGAAAAAATCGAGTAACATAGACACAGAAAAAAAAAGATTTTTGTTATTGGTAGTTTTTGCGTAACTAAATAATGATATTATAACATTTCTATAATAATTTTCGTCCAAACATTTTAGCATTTTCATAATCCAAAACAGTTTTACTAATTATAACGCTATAATAGCTGTAAAAGTATCAAACTGTCAAAGTCAGGTTGGGAAAAACATCTGAAACGTCACCCTTATAAATTCTCATTATATGGATGAGCACTTTTAAATCCTGGTTATTTGATTGGTGATTCGCAGTTTACGTCATCAGAGCTAATTTGGATTTTGAAATGTATTTATTGTAAACCTTAATAGCAATTAAATATTTATTAAAGCTATTGTGAAGTGCTCAAATAAATTTATACTATATACATACTCTATGTATGCATATACATATACATATGCTATTTTGGAATTTTAGTTAATATTTTTCTTTTTAGTTATGCAAATGAAATTTAATTAAATGAATTACATTGCATTGTGTTCATATCAAAAAAAGACAGGGAAAACCAAAGAAAATATGAAGTGAATGTTAGGGATGACATATGAAATGGAAATGGCATTTATGTGCTCTCCTCTCTGGCGCTGAGGCTGCTGTTGGAATGATATGAATGTTGCCTTCATACTTTCATCCTGTTTATTTGTTTTTGTCTTCTGACTTACAAAATGCTTATTTTTGTTCATTTAAAAAGATTATTTTCTTTTCTTGGATATACATACAATCAACGCTCATCACCAACGGACTAACGTTCCAAATTAAATATCTATTAAATGATGCTCGAGTGAAAACGAAACAAAAAGACAAGATAAGCGGTGAAGAAGAAAAGTAATCCGATCTGAATATGAAAATCCAGATGTCGAGGGGGGGTGGAGGGTTGATCAGGACAGGAGTCAAATACTTTGATTTTCAAATGGCTACAATTTATCTTGGCTCATGCCAAGTTCATTGGCTGTACGCTATTTTTACAAGAACAATTTCGAGCCACTTTTGACTCCCTGCAGCTCAGAATCCATTTGAGATACAGAGCTGAAATTATACACGTGTATTTATGAAATTTAGCTTGAAGAGAATACCAAATTTCAATAATATAGCTTAAATAGATTATGACATTTGAACTTGAGAAAATGGCTAATTTTGGCACTCACTCACTGACTGGATAGGTCATCAAAATCTATCGGATAATTCTAATCATTCCAGCATCATGAAGATTGTAGGGCAAATTAGCATAAGAAATTAATCTAGGATGCTAAAATTTGACATATGGAAGAGTTTGGGGTAATAAATAAAGGAAAAATAGGAAAAACCCAGATTTTCTCTCTTTCAAACCCTAAAATTAAGGGTTGAAGATTGTAGGAGAGATTTTCCTCATTTTTAAATATGTAATGACTCTAGGATGTTAAAATTTGGCAATTTTGTAGAGTTTGGGGGATAATTAAATGAAAATCACAAAAACTTAATCTCTAAAATGAAGAGGTGAAAAAAATAAATAAAAATAAAATCTACATATTAGTTTTAAAAAATCCCATCCAAAACACTTCTGTGAAAAAACATGCCAAGTTATAAATCTAGAATGCAGCCAAGTTAAATTGGCCAAGATTAATTAAATTATAATTTGAAAAAATATTACTTTCAATTAAAATGCATTCTTTCTACTTTTAATGACAATCTAGATTTGTTGATTCTAAATTTTTTTTTTTTTTTTTTTTTGGCTTTTCGGCCTTTCTAGCCATAAGTCATTTACGATACTATTTATTTTTATTTTTAAATTTGTCCCTACCCCGGGGGTCAGATTTTAGCCGGATGCCTCGAGTCGGATTCGAACATTATAAATTTTTAATTTAAATTATTTTCATGAAACTGGCTGTTACGCATTATGCCATTAGAGTAATGAAAATGTAGTAACCACTCAACATTTTTTCATCGAATTCCTAAAAGTTATTTTGAGGAAGTTTAAAAAAAATTAAAAAATACTGGAACGAAACATTCTTAAAAACAAGGTGGTACACAACAATGAACTTTTCAATTGAAATATATTAAAATTTTTGTTGATAAATTAGATAACAAAACGATCATGCGTTCTGCAATAGATATTGATCCCTTGATAGGGGAAATTTTTGAGGGCTCTTATTTTGCGACGTCGATGTCGCATTAAGAAAATTTAGGAGATAAACCTAGAAATTATGTCTATTCGAATGAGGAATCGGATTAAAATTTAAAGATGCAGCTGTCCGGAGGATTTGACCAGAACACGAGACAGGAGGCAATTACTGATTTTCAAATATCCATCCATGTGGGGCGCCCAGAGCTCTCCAGGGTGGCGGCTCCCTCCTCCAATCCTCCAATTACGAACATAGGGCGTTCTTCCTCGGCACAAGCCGAACACAAAACATAACAGTGAACAGTTGCGTGTTTACTACTACAACTACCCCCCTATTCTATAACGACGTCTGGTTCCGGCTCATGGTAAAAATAGAGCGTACCGTAAAGATCAGGTTCCTTCCTGGGGCGGTAACCGGACTCCATGCAACACAAGACACACAACAACAGGCAGGGTTCAAAGTTTTTACTAAATAACTATAAATATATTTCAATATATAATCTGACAAGAGGTTGGGTTATTCTCAACACAAACAACAACAGTCAGACAACAATTTCAGTCTAGAATGAATAAATAAAAAAAAAATTGATTTATTACTTTTTTGCAGTTTGATTGGAAAAGATCAAAGTGAATAGAGCATTTTAATCCATGTATTTCATATGTAGAGGCTAGAGGGTGTAATAATCCAAGCAAGATATATAATAATGTTTATGGAAATCACTTTTCAAATTCTGATGCTATGCATATTAGTGATTAATTAAATCATGAAAGCGATTAAGCATGAATAGCTTTTGAATATTCCGTTTAATAATAACCTAAAATATATATGAAAGGCACTCGAGAATTCGTGAACAATCCATTATTGATTTTGCTATTTCCGAATATTTGAATGAACTATTAATATATGCTTATACATAAAATAGTTTTTCATCTCTTTGAATTGAATATATGTACAAATATAAAACAATAGAATAGTATAATTATGAATTTTCATATAAAATTATATTCCATTTATTGTGTTGAGTCTTTCAAGTTTGAGGCTACAATTTTGGCTGCTGAAATTATGAATAGATAACTAAAGCTGTCAAGCCTCATTCTGACTAACATTATGTTCCAGTCATGTCAAAAATAGCTTGAGGGGTTAAAACGTTGACTATTTTGATCAACATATCTCACTAAAATTGCTAAATTTTATATGTATTAAGACAAGAAAAATTAATTATTGATTGTTTTTAATATAATGAAAAAATACAAATCTTTATATAACAATCTTGGAATGTTTATTTTGAAACTAGACGTTTCAGGAGAATTTCTCCCTTTATCAAGAGAAATTAAAAAAAAAGTTGAAAATAGAAAAAAAAATGTTTTCGCTAATGTTTTTAAGGGTTGTTTTGAAACATTAGCGAAAACAACATTTTTAATTTTTTTAAAAAATTTCTATTGATAAAGGGAGAATTTCTGTGAAACGTCTAGTTTCAAAATAAACTGTTCCAAGATTGTTTTATAAAGATTTGTATTTTTTCATTGTATTAAGACAGCAGGGGTAGGATTATTTCATTCGGAATGGGGTTTAAAATTTTTGGAGAACGAAGAATTCTGAATTACAAATTGTCTTCAAATTTCCCCAAACAATAAACTTTCTGAATATTGCAACAAATCTATTGAAATCTATTCAAAGAAAAATAAATAGCAAAATTTCTTGATTTATATAATTTTTTTTAAGTCATAGGGGGATTAATCCTTCACTCCACCATGAATGTATCTATAAAGGGACAATTTCTGTATATATTACAAATTAAATAAGAAAACTCTGAGTGAGATTTAAAAAAATTTTAAGAGGTATCATTTCGCTAGGATTATTTTTATTTTTCTCTACTGGTACTAAAGGTTTTTCATTTGGGCAGTTTGTGTTCTAAAACAGTTATTTAGGATTACAAGCACTCTTTACGGAGTAAAACTTATGAAATAGCCAGTAGTTCAATGAAGGTAAAAACTGTATGATCAAATAAATGGAACTTTAATTTTTGCGCTTATCATGCAAATCCCTGGCTGTCTGAACTCTTGTATGTTATGTATGCAACACCATTCGACAATCATTTATTTATTTTAAAGGTTCGAATTTTGACATTTGGAGCCATCATTCATAATAAATTGACGCATTTGTAAAATCAAAATCAAATATTTATCTCAACCGGAAGTGGTCTATGCCATTTATAAAATTGAGCACCTTGTATATTTAAAAATAGGTTATAGCTTTAAGCTCTCCATCTATTTTATAATGTATGATATTAATTTAGTTAGGCGACTGTGGGTCAGTGGCTAGAGTGTCGGGTCGCTGACTCGAAGTACACTGGTTCGAGACCGAGTCCCGGCAGATATTTGCAGTCTCTTGGAAAGCAATGGCAACCTACCAAGAATATAATTGCCTAGTAAACCTCTCCAAACTAGCCGTTCGGAACCAGTGTTAAAAAGTAGGTCCCGAATATCTGTGTAAAAACAGCTAAACACACTCAGCACAGGTATGTATATGTGGAGAGGCGCCGGCGCCCGTTTCGGGTATGGCACTCTAAGAAGAAGAATTTAGGATACACTTTTTATTATTTTAGAATTACTCTGGCGACATTAATTATACGCCACTATCTCATAATCTTAGTAGAATTGAATTCGGAAACTCAAAGTCAGCCCCTAATGGACATTCAGAAGTTACGAGTAGAATAATGCACGCATTTTCAGCTGGTTATCATCTTTGGCCGAATACAATTTACAAATTCTCCAATCTAATTGCTCATGGTTATATTAATGAAGTCGACACTCTAAAAGCGTAGATGTGAAAACATGTATAGATAACTCTTTAACAGTTCTGTATTAATTTAGCGTGATTATTAAGTTTTAAGCTTGTAAAAGGGAGGAAAATATAAGTAGCTTTGTGTATGCAAGATCAAAAACTGTTAATAATAATAATTCTTGGCTTCTCTTTCACTACGATGCTTAGTTTTAATTATTTAGTTAGAATAAAAAACGCAGGGAGGCAGAAAAGCCTGTGATTCCGTTCATGCCATTAGAGGGGGTTTGTCTGTCCGTCCACTAACTTTTAAAATATTCACAACACCATTCTAAAAGGGGGTTTTTTGGTCCGATTGAATTAAAAAACTGCCCGTATAGCTGGGGGAAGCGATAAAACATCTAATTCCTATGGAAGGGGCGGGAATGTTATTCCGATTTGCACTCAGTTCAAAAGAGAGGTGTTAATATTTTAATTCCTCGGACGTGCCTTGTAATGCAGAGAATGAACCAAGCCTCTTTTCAAGTGCTACAGAGGGGAAGATGTACAACGCCTTTTACTTTCAACTTCTCTAATATATTCCCGTCAAAAGTGAATTTTTAGAAAAAATTATTTAAGTATAGTGTATGACCTCGGATACTTGTTCATTCAGTCAAAACAAATTAATTTTTTTAAGACCATTGATAGAGGCGACTGTGGGTCAGTGGGTAGCGTGCGTGTCTGGCCGCTGTCCTGAAATACGCTGGTTCGAGACTGAGTCTCGGCAGATCAGATATTTGCAGTCGCCTCCACTTGGAAAGCAATGGCAACCTACCAAGAATATAATTGCCTAGTAACCTCTCCAAACTAGCCGTTCGGAACCGGGGTTAAAAAGTAGGTCCCGTATATCTGTGTAAAACAACTAAACACACTCGACACAGGTATATGTGGAGAGGAGCCGACACGCCAGGGATACCTGATATGGCACTTAAAGAAGAGGAAGACCATTGATATATAGATTTTTAACTTCAAATTAAGATTTTAAAAATCAAATGCGGACTTTTCTGTATCAAATTATGGATTTTGAAAATCAAATGCGGACCCTTCCCTATCAAATTCAGGATTTTGAAAATCAAAATGAGACTTTTTCAGATTAAATTCAGAATTTCTATAAAACCATGCATATTTTACATATTAAATTATAGCTTTTTACCTGAAAACGTTTCCTGAGAGTACAAAATGCTAATCTTGAAAGGGTTTAGTTAATGAGCTGAAAATTGATTCGCAAATCTCTTACAATGCACCAAATTTTAGCTTTTTACCTGAAAACGTTTTCTGGAAGTACAAAATTCCCAATCATGAAACGTTTTAGTTGATGAGCTAAAAATTGGTACGCAAATATCTTAGAATGCACCAAATTTTATCTTTTTACCTGAAAACGTTTCCTGAGAGTTAAATTAAATTAAAACTTTTTCTTAACTATAATTTATTTTCTATTTTTTTCAACTGTTTATTAATAAATTCTGAATTTGATTTGAAAAAGTCTGATTTTGATTTTTAAAATCCCGAATTTGATATGGAAAAGTCCGGTTTTGATTTTTAAAATCCTGAATTTGATATGGAAAAGTCGGCATTTGATTTTTAAAATCCTGAATTTGATATGGAAAAATCCCAATTTGAAGTTAAAAACCTATATCTTTTAAGTGTTAAAAAAACTAGCATTAAGATTAAATTAAAATAGTGTTGGGGACTTTTTATTCTACATAGTTGCCGGTTCCCATTTGGCTACTTTAAATCACATTATTTGAAAATTAATTGAAACGAATAAATGGACATTCTTTAACAAAGCTACAATCAATCAAATTCTTAAATCCATAGTTGCCTACGTTACAGGCAACAACGGGATTAACTACTTTAGCAGAGTGTACACAATGCACACGACTCATGAATTATTCATATTGAAAATCTGATAAGGTCGATTGAATATTTTGCAAACTTTTATTATTTTAAATATTCTAATTATCTTCTACTTTTTGTGTCATATTCATTTTCAAGAGGGAGAGCTTTCTCTGGTATTTTCAAGTCACGACTGTAGTTGAATTTATTCAAACTTTATTTTTACTTATTCCAACTCTCTTTTTTGATAGACTTCATTATCTTTTATTGATTACTCAAAAACCAATATTCGATAGCATTTAATTTAATTTAAATCAAGTGAATATTTAAGCTTAAAAGTTTAAGCTGATTTTTTTTTTACATGCGGAGATGCAAAAAGATGCAATACATCAGTATAACTCATGATTAACTATTGTATAAAGAAAAACAACGGAGTCAGTCATAAATCTTGAATTAAAAAAAAAATTGTGTTCACCGAGTGGTGTATCGCAATTGGAATTAGATGTCTTTGGAATTATTTGGAATTACTTTGGAATTCATTAGATAATCTATTGTCATCTATTGTCTTCTACTTGGAAATGAAAGTGGAAGTGGAAGTAGGTGTGAGTGTAGTAGTGTGTGTGTGATTTTAGGTCACGGTTCACCCCTCGGTGTGCACTATTCAAATCTTTTATAAAAGGTTGTAAGCAGCTAAAATCAGGTCTGCTATGATAAGGCAATAGCATAGAGTTTTTAACAATTACCTATCTCAAGATCTAATTCTGTAAAATATTGCTTAAAGCCTGTGTTACACTACAAATGTTTCATACAAGTTAGCATACAAGTCGACTTGCCACCAAATGGAAACTTTATTTATTTATTTTGTCTATTTTGTTGACCAAAACTTGTAATGTATGTAATTCAAGTTTAAAGTGAAGATCTATGAGATCAGCTATCTTTAATATACAAAGATAAATATGTGAAAAACATCTTAACCCAATAAATGAACAAATAATAATAATCTATATAAATAAAAATGTACTGTTACTCTTAAGTGATACTTTGAAGGATCTCCGAAAGTTCTTGACTGATTTCTTTGAAAATTTCACAGAACATTCCATTCAAATACACGAGTGTTTTTATATATAGTGTTTTTATAGATATCACACCTGTGGCATGTAAAAAATATTTTTCCGAAGAAACAACGCCAGTGCATCTCTGGGAGGTAAAAGCAAATAAACAAGATGGCCGATAATAGCTTTTTGGAAATCTTTCAACTGTCAATATTATTTTTGGTTAAGGGAACAATTTTGACAAGTAATGTATAATTCATTTACTGTTTTAATACCTATTCTATAATTATTTGCATTTTCAATTTATTTTCAAAACTATTATAGCGTGAAGCATAAGAGTTAGTCACAGCAACGCGTGGTTGGGTCAGCTATTATCTATATAAATTTTAACCATAAAACGAAACGCCCCCCGCCAGGGGCTAGTGATGCCGGGCCGAAGGCCCGGCGTCATCTAGTAATAAATAAATAAAAATAAATAAATAAATTACTTTTATGTTATTGTTTGGTTTAGTATTTATATTATTCAAAAAGAGAAATCGGAAAGAGTAAAAAAAAATGTTGCTCCTTTTCGATTTCAACAAAGGTTAACAAGATAGTTTAAATCTAAATCCTACGGGATAAATTTTATTCTTAATCCTCCATTTAGAATAAAATTGATTTTCTTATAATTTTTAATTCGAGTAGCGTGAATTATTTAATTGTATCGCTGTGTGTGAAGCCTTAACTGGATGATTATCGTTTGCAGGTGATATTTCTTGATTGACTAGGCCATTACAGCGACTTCTTTTGTAAAGGATATGTAAATGAGTGTCTTTTTAATTCATGCGTCAGACGAGGGACCAAAATCAAATAACCTTTCAAACATTATAGAGCTATAAAGTCTTAACTAGCTAGGCAGCTAATAAGATAAATTATTTATTATCAAACATCAGTAAAGGCGTCAACCAGGCAACTTGCTTGAGGAAAAAAAAGGAAAAATGCTAGAGAAGAAGAACTATCTTGAACAAAGTATCTATCGACAAAACAAATGCTATCGATGTGGTAGTGTCTCCATTTTCAATTAAACGAAAGCTTATCCATCGGAGAAAAGAGGTTTCGGCTTACTCCTCTTGAAGGGTGGAGGCGACAGGGAGTGAAGGACCGAGGGCCAAGAAAGAGCTGCTGAGGAAATAAAGAAGAGAAAAAAAATTCAAATAGAAGGTTCTTTAAGATGGATTTTGGAATGCAAATTAAAGGCCAGTTGATATCGAGGCTTATTTTGATGGCTGTGAGGGGAGATCTTTCTTCAACTTCTACAACACTCAAGCCTATCAAGAGGATAGAGAATTGAGGATTTTAATAATTATTTTGATTTACTTATAATTTTTTATCATTATCAGCAAATATACAGACATAAGACTGGTTTGACGGAACCACTCCCTCTAGTCAACGATATAATAAAATATACGATGCCAACTCTTTCAATTCTCTAATAGTCCCACATCTCATGTCTTTATTAACTAGGTGAAATCATCCAATCTAGGTTTTCCTCTTCTCCTTTTTTCCCACTTCTGCCTCTAAAATATCCCTTAACAAGTGTTTAGTGTTTTAACGTGTGCCCCTACCATTTGAGCACTTCTCTTTTTAACCGACTTCAAAAAAGGAGGAGGTTCTCAATTCGACTGATTTTTTTTGCGTATATTTCCGCCAATTGTGAACCGATTTTGATGATTTTTTTTGCATTGGGTTCAGTCTAGCTTCCGATTAGTCCTGTTTTTTTTTCATTCGTATTAGACCTTTTTTGATATGTTTGTTCAGGCATAACTTCTTTGTTTATCAACCGATTTTAATGATTCTTTTTTTATTGGAAAGAGAGTACCTTAGAGGTGATACCATATTAATTTGGTCAAGTTCTGAAGATATGATCAATGACGAAATAACTTAAATCTCCAATTCTTATGACCAAATAATCGAAATTATAATAAATAAAATCTTTTATAAAAAAATCTTAAAACATTCATTTAAAACCCGCAAAAGTTTCGAGAGAATTTCTATATTTATTAATTGAATTTTATTATCATTTTCTGATAGATTGTTGGATAACCTAAGCGACATTACCAATCGGTTCAAACAAAAGACCCAAACTAGTCTAAACCCCTAATACTGGAACTCTACAGGACCTAACGCTCATCTTTCATCATACATAGCATCATCATTTTCCTCTGATTCTTTCCTTTCTTTTATAAATAACGGCAAAGAGGTTTTTTATTTCGTAAATTTTTCCTCTTACTACAAACACGGACTAAAAACATTATCGCAAGCACGAGAAGATCAAGAACAGTCGATGGTGGGGATGTAATCTTCGAAGTCGAAGCTCAAATAAAATGTATACGCTAATGCATGTAAAATAATTGGTTCAATAAATTTATTATTATTATTATTATCATTTTCTGATTCATTCGCCCGACGATCAAATAAAACACACTAAAAGTTATAAAATAATTATCTTATTTAGTTACAACTAAACGACGAAATATTAACATGAAATTACTTTTTGAAGTCGGTGCCAAACATACATTTTATGAATCGCACTCGGTGGATCTTACTTAGTACGTTTGGCGGGTACGCTCGCTTATAGGTATAGTTTGTTTGGCACTGACTTGAAAAAGTAATTTCATGTTAATATTTCGTCGTTTAGTTGTAACTAAATAAGATAATTATTTTATACCTTTTAGTGTGTTTTATTTGATTTTTATGTTATTATTATTTTATTTTTTGCATTTAATTTTTTTGAAGTCGGTTTTATTTATTTTTTTATAAAAATTATTTTTGAGATTTTTTCACCGTTTTTTTTTCTTTAATATTTTCAATAGCTTCCTAGTTTATAATTCTATTTTTTTCACAAAAACAAAAAATTAAAATATATAAATGCGATTTTTTTGGAGCAAAATGTTTTTATTTTCCAAATTTAAATATACAAATTTAATATTTTTACAATAATTTGGGCATCGAGCAACACTCCCTTCCCATGTGCATATTTAAAACAACCCCTAGTAGCACAATGTTTCAAACTATATAGTAACTATATAGTACCTATATAGATTTTCAAAATTTATATAGGGACAATATAGTTACTATATAGTTTGAAACATTGTGCTACTATAGGGACGTCTTTGATTATTTTCATCAAACTTAGATTTTTAATTGTGGGAAAATAAGTTATATAAATGCAATCTAATTATATAAACCAATCAATTAATTTAATAATATTCTGAGATTACAATGGAGACAAAAGTATTCGTGACGAACTTAAATTTTATCAAAACGCCTAGATATTAGGCAACCACGCGCACAGCTCAATTTCGACAGAGGCAAACGATAAGCCTTTCGCGAATTGGATTACACACCACAATTTGGGTACTTGCAGTTAAAATTAATGAGATTAGGGTAGGCAAAACTCAAATGCGGGACTCCACAATAAAAACTTTAATTTAGATGTTAATACTATGTAAATAGCAAAGTTAATTCTAAGAAAAATAAAGTAATAAATAATTAATGATAAAATAAAAATAAAAAATAGTACTTAAGTATATGCATATAAATTCGAGATCTAAAATTTTAAAACTTAATTATTCTTAATTTTTTCTCGGCAAAATCATTAATTTTTTTTTTGGCTTTTCGGCCATAAGCAAATTTACGATACTAATTAATAAATTTTTTTAATTTGTCTCTAACTCCCCCCGGGGTCAGGTTTTAGCCGGATGCCTCGAGTCGAACTCGAACCCGGGTCCACTTGGTCAGCAGGCTGACATGCTAACCCCTAGCCTACCCGACCCCCAAAATCATTAATTAGATGATGTGAATCTAGTTATCGACATAATAATGTTAAATAATTACTTAATTTTTCTTTTGGCTTTTCTTCTTTCTCCTGGCAAATAATTTTTTGTGTCTATCATTAAAAAAAGTATTTTCATCATAAAGTGATAAAAATAACCCTTGACCATTTAACTCAACTCTTTACTATTTTTTAACAAAATATTACAATAGGTAGGTACAATAAGCATTATATATTATATAAAAGAAAAATATTGGATAAAGAAATAATTTCAAGTGAGAAAATAACAATAATAATAAGAAAAAACCTGATGTATTGATTTGACATTAATTTCCTTTAATAAGATAGCTTATATAATTTAATGAGGTAACAAATCAATTTTTCCTTTTTTTTATATCGAATAATAAATTTTAGTTTGAAAATCAATTTGAATATTATTAAATCGATGTATATGTAAATAGGGGGAAATAATATCAGAAAAGATATAAGAGAAATCATTTTTAATTGACTTCGATTTCTTCTGATAAGAATTGGAGATAAGTTGGGATTTATAGAGCCAGAGTTTGTTGGAACGAACTTTAAATGGATACAATCATTTCCAATGAAATCAACTCGCTGTCAAATTAAAATCTTTATGACAATTTTAAAGTTTTTTTTTCGAATATTGAAAGTCAAAGAGACCTTAGGGGAGGGAGTTACATTTGGAATAAGTTAACGTTAAATTCAATCAAGTCTAAAGAGATTCAAAGAAAAACATTTTTTAAATGTAACGAGAAATTTTTGTTATTATTATCTAATACAGTGATTCCCAACCTTTTGTGGCCCACCTCCCCTTTCTGGAGGTTGACTAACACCTATCGCCCCCTTTTCATTTTTATTGTGTGCTTAATTTTAATTTGAAGTAAAGTGTAAATAACATAATAAATCAGTTTTATTATTTTAAACAATTTTATTTCCGTATATAAAAACAACCAAAGCAGTTTTATCCGGTCACTCTTAAATAAAATAGAAAAAAAATTAAAATGTACATTTTTTACAGATTTATTTTAAGAACAAAGAAGTGAAATAATTAACTAAGATCATTGACGTACAATTAAAAAATAAGAGTACATGTTTTCATTTTTAAATTGGAATCTGGAAAAATTAAGAAAGGTGACAGATTTGAAAAAATAAATGTAAGTTTCTACTGTACAGTTCTATTTTAATTTTCCCCCTTTGAATACTCATCGCCACCAAATCGCCCACTTGGGTGCGATCGCCCCAGGTTGGGAACAACTGATCTAATACTTTCGAAAAATTTAAGTTGATTTTTTTGAATAATATATAAATGAGTTGAATTGCCTTACGAAAGTATGGCCAATATTTGTAAATTTGGAAAAATTGAAAGGAATTATGTTATTTTACATTTTTTATGTGACTAATCAATTCCATAATGTATATTTATCATTAAAAAAACAACATAGGTATATTACTATATTTTTAAATTAAAAATTCAATATCTCTATTACCTTTTCTATTAAGGGAGAATGGTGAGGGTTCTTGTTGAAACATTTTAAAAATAGAGTAAAGAAAATTTTTGAAAAATTTTAGAAACTTTTTAAAATTTTAAATATAAAATACTAGGTAGGTTTCACAAAAATAAAGGATCAGATGTTTGTTTAGCACGACTCTATATATATTTCGGAGTATAAGCCCATCTTCAGGACTTCACAGAGGAAACTGAAATATATATAGACTATAGAGTCGTCTTAAACAAGTATGTGTTCTTTTATTTTTGTGAAACCTACCTAGTATTTTATATTTCAAATTTTAAAAAGTTTCAAAAATTGTCTTTACTTTATCTCTATTACCGTTCAATCTCAACGAAAATTCTAATCTAGTTGTGGCATCTACCAAAATTCTTTATATATATAATATATTCTGTATACCTTTCTAATATGGACCAAAGAATCGATGGATTTTGTATACTTAATTCCGGATGGCAAGATGGCAGATATTCTGATACTCCAAGATGTGAGACATATCTTAAATTAATTTGACCACTAAGTATTTTGTACTAATTAGAGTCTTGACTTCAATAGATAGCTCAAGTTTCGTGGTGAAAATATGGACCTAGAGGATCAGGCTTTAAAGTTATTGATAGCATTGCTATTTTATGTAATGATGTAAGAATGTCTAGTTCTTGTAACCCAAGAACTACTAGAACTACTATTGTTTCAAGGAATAAAGGTGAAGAAATTTCAGAGGGGCACCTGTACAGTTAGATTTGAACAAATTAAGGTTTTATGTAACAAAAAAGATGTAAGAAAGAAGAAAATCAAAATTTTAGAAGTCATAGCAATAATGATAAATTATAAAGAAATAGAGAACGTTTTTGTTTGATTTATATCAAATTTGACTAAGAGGTTTTTAATGTTTGGAAATGGTGTGGTTTTAGAAGAAATAATTGGCTTTCGTCAGAACAATCACCTGTGTTTTCTTCTTCTTCAAGTACCATGTTCGATTTTGAGCGTCGGCGATTACTGTGGAGAGTATCCTCTCCATTCTATTTTTCACAGGGGTGGTTCCCCATTGCCTTCCCCGAAAAGGATCAGATTATAGCCAGTTAAATATTTGCAGCGAGTCGGGCTTGAACCGGGGCTAGCTGGATTAGAAGGCATGCTCTATTATAACTACTCGGCCAACCTGACTCCACCTGTGTATTATCAGTAAAAATTACAAAGGGCGAAGGCAAAGCTACTATAGACAAGGAATCGGATGATAAGGCTAAATCTTCAAGCACGAAGCGTTTGAAGGAAATCTCTGGAAGATTTCAATCAACGCATGGTATTAGTCAGCCTTCCGATGAAGAAAAGGTTGAACAGAAATTTGGTCTCAGTAACTTTTTTTCATCGTATAAGTAAGTATAAAGATCAGTCACATAGTAATAAAATTATAACAATATAGCAAATTTCCCACTTGACATGTCCTCTATACTCTATAGGGTTATTGAAAGCTTGTGAGATTCTTTTTCTAAAGAAAAATTTTCAATTCTATCGATTGGCAAAGATTTCGAGTGGAAAGGGAGTTGAATTGGATAAAAGGGCGCCGTGGAGGCCACGCCTGTGAATAATGATGAAAAAGACCTGTCAGAGTGGTTGTTTGTGAGTTCAGATCAGAATACATATTATACATTGATACTCCGTGGCTGGAGATATTCTACAGGTGAAACAGTCAAAAGATTCTTTTATCAGCAGATTCTGAATACATTCTCATGAAAGAGAGATCAGTTATCTTCAAAGACATATTGAATGAAGATATGTAGCTATGTATTTCTGTTATGGTAATTTAATATAGTACATGAGATTATTTGTATGAAATGAATATAGGATAAGCACACCATTTCTGTGTTAATAAATAACAATTTAATTTAATAAGTAAGCAAATACGGAGGTATCTAATTATATAGCTGGTCTAGGTCGCTTCCAATTTCTGATAATTTGAAACATTTTTCACTTTCATATAACTTCTCTAAAGCTTATACTTTTTGGGATCTTATCATTTTCAAAAAAAAAAAAAAAATCATTAGTTTTTTCTTCAAACATTTTTTTTTTATACATTACAAGGAAATTTTAGAGGAAAAAATTGTTGATCATTGAGGAGTTAGTTTAACTTAAAAAATAGTGATTTGAGGAAACCAAATCTGGAAAAAGTGCTGGAAATTAATTATTTTTAACTTTTGTTTTTTCTGTCGTATTAGTTCTTACAATTCCTTTAGGGGATGCACATCTTTGGTGTAACTCCTTCTCTCATCAATTTCATAAAAAACTAATCAACATACCAAGAACTAATCGCTTTGCTACCCCCATCAACTTATCTACTCCATAATTTTTCAAATTTGGTTCCATACTTCCTCCTAATGTGAATTTAAAGTGGTCTAGGCACAAACATAGTCTGAGATTATTTTAGCCCTTTCAACTTCATTGAATTTCACCATCTTTAATAGTTAATAAAAAAAAGCATGTGTCATCCACCTAACTTATTTGCCATACACCTACCTTCTAATATTATATTGTGTTGTTATCAAGTATTGCAATCAAGAATATTTTAGTTTTGAATATATTATATTTAATAAAATCATTTATAATAATTCCTCTTCATAATTTTGGCCTCCTTAGCAATTATCATATCTCCTTTTAAATAAATGGAACTTTTCTAGTGTAAATAGCTTTCTAGTATTTTTATATGAAAATAGTATCATTTTAATTATTTTGCCCCCTCCCCTATAACTTTCACATGGAGAGTCATTTTAGAAAGGTCGTATAGAGTGTATGTATATGCGAAATTTCGTACAAAGGGTCTCGGATTTTTATTGATCATTTTTTTTTGAACTCCTACATTTTAGTCGCCTAAAAATATAGTTATTTTTGAAGTATTGGACCAGTTAATATTAAATTTAAGCTAACTTGGTTTTTAGATTGAAAATTTTATAATTTAATTTATTTATTATTTATTTAATTTCACCATCTTTAATAGTTAATAAAAAAAAGCAAAACGAATTTATTTTTGAAGATTTTTAATCTCGATATATATATTTCGGGTGGCTAAACCATCTTCAGGAGCAACAGAAAGTAACCTTAATGTGAAACCTACCAAGTATTTTTTATCCAATAATTTTAATATATGTTTCACCAAGTACCAACACCAAATTCCTTAAAAACTATAAAAAAAGTATGTGGCCTTCCATCTAACTTATTTGCCATACATCTACCTACTTTCTAATATTATATTGTGTTGTTATCAAGTATTGCAACCAAGAATATTTTAGTTTTGAATATATTATATTTAATATTTAATAAAATAATTTATAATAATTTCTCTTCATAATTTTTGGCCCATTAGCAATTTATAATATCTCCTTTTAAATATAAGAGTCTTCTATTCTATATTTCTTCAATTTTTGTTCAAATTTTTTATTATTTTAAATTCTTTTTGACATTTTGATAAAATAATTAATATCTCATCAAATATAATTTTTTCGATCTTTATAATGTTTGCTTATAGTCCAAAATGCCATGGTTTCGCTCAATTATTTTAATCAAAATAGTTTGACCTGTTTTTGAGATATTTCGAAAAAACGAAGCAAAAAGAAACACTTTTCTAATGCACGATTACAACACTTGTCCATGCCCGATATGGTTAAGTAAAAAATATGAATTGATCAAACGAAACTACCTACATTAAATTTTCATGATCCTATAAATCTTTGAAATGTTTTCAGAGTTCATAAAGGAAATGAACTGCGCGAGAGATTGGGGAAGTGTACTGTGGTAGGAGAGTAAAGGGCAGATGAGCGGTAAGTAAATAAATTTCGATTGAATAGATATTAAATAGAGGCCGTTGCGATGTCAACGGGTGAAATTGGGATGGGCCCGGGAGAGTTGGCTCATGTTGATGGGCTCATGTCCTCTGATTGCCTGGCCGCCTGCACTCGGCTGATTGTCATCCTCTGTCGCGCCTGATAATCCTTCCTTTGCACATTTACATGAACACTTTCAATTTACACCCAGGGCATACATACATACATGCACGGCCAGATGGGCACATTTAATATTAGTACTGGATATTAATTTAATTTATTCTCAACTTCCTTCGCTTATCGGGCAACATTTTCCATCATATAGCTATTTTATTTATTTAATCGAAAAGTTTTAGCAGTGGCAGAGAAAAGAGAAATCTTACAATAAAAATTCAGATCATTGCTTAATTAACAAAATCGAATGATCAACAAGTAAGTTTTTAAAAATGTTTTCAAAAATTTAAAAGACCAGAAGGGTTAAGGAAAAATACATAATCCTCTCATCTCTTTTTCCTTTACATTTAGGGAAAGCGGTGTTGGTTTATAGTGAAACATATTAAGAAGGTTCTTTCGCGACAATCCACACAAAAAGTTTTAGCCTCGTAACCACTCTAGAAATATAAAAGGAACTAAAATTTGAGAGTATTTTTTTTAAAGTGACTGTCCGCTCACACTACGAAATCTCTATATAGATACAGACATACTTGCCAGATCGGTTCCAAGCCATTGTGCTTATATCCCCTCCACTAAAAATAATCGTCCAAATAGTTTTTTTTGTTTTTTGTTTTTTATCAAATCTATGTGGTAAATAATTTCAATTTTTTTTTTTAAGTTACTCCGAATATATTATTCTAACAAATATTAGTTTTTCATCAAGATGGTGTAAGTCCTTCAATGAAAAATAAAAATAAAATAATGATCATATCCCCACCCTTTCTCTATCTACCCTATGTTAAAAATGTCATTTTTAATTGCAATTATTTCATGTTTGGTGTGTTAAATCGTCTTCAAATTTAAACAGTATGTGTATTATGCTTTTAATGACTTATATTCCAAGTTTCAAAAACTTCTTGAATTTTTGCATTCGTGAAAGAACTACCTTAAACACAGGAGTTTTGAAAAGGTTATATAGTGGTGATTCACAAGTAAAAATAAAAATTTAATTTTTTTTTTAATTTTTATTTTTCACTTGTTAAACACCACTATAACCTTTTAAAAACTCCTCTATTTTTCCTTTGTTGAAAATTCCAGGCAAGTGTATGTATATATGTGCCGGTGATTATGAAAAGTGGTCTAAGTCAAAAAAAAATTAAAAAATTATTTTTTTCATATTTTGTGTTACATCCATAGTTTATATGATAATAATATGTCGGTTTTGCAAATTCGAATAAAATTGAACAGTTAAATGGATGGACAGAATTCAATTCAAATCTTGTTTATTTTACAAAACTTTAAATATACTCCAACTATGATTTAAGCCACTTTCATAATCACCTTCACAAATGGTATATATATATTTTTTTGAAGGGCCTCCACATTTTCCTTTATATCCCTCTCCTATTCCCCCATACATGATCTGGATGAGTGGCTCAGAGTGTTACCAGAGCAGAACGGTAATATATATAGGTACCTACCTATATATCTCCTAAATGGTAAACGCTTGTTATGTGGAAACTTTGCTATAACAACAACACGAATTTTTCTATATCCAATCGGGTAATTAAACTAATGAGAAATAACATATTTATTAATCAAAAGATTGATGATGAAGGTCAAAACTTCGAAAATATAGATTCAAACGAATAAATTATATGCATACATATTTATATTTGGAATATATCTGTATATGTTTATTTGAATCAAGCAGAGGACAACCTCATTGATTTCTCTTATCTCATTCTACTTCTCTTGATAAAATAAAGTCTAACTCATTTTTTTATTATTTTTTTTTATATAGATACTGAAAAATATGTAAGATATACATTTTATTTGAAAAAGTCATCTGACTAAACAAGAATTAATTAACACTTTCAAATAAGATGATTTAAATGTTAATGTTATAAGACAGCTTCCATATATAGGTCGAGAATCATTAAGAGATGATGAAATTCCAGAGCCAACTCATATAAATATTAAAAAATAAAAATTCTAATTTCTACTAAGTAGAAATCGAAAAAATATAATTTATTAAAAAAAAATCAAATATTCATAATTAAATACAAGAAGAGATAGAAAATATAGCTGGCAGAAGACAATTTACAATTTATATATAAATAAATAAAGAACAAAAATAATATTTTATCCTTATTATAATCTTTGGAAAAACCTACATTATTTATTATGCAAACACAACAAGACAATTAATCCGAGTGATATTTATTGTGAAAAAAAAATCAAAAATTTAGATTAGGTTAAATTGAATGAGTGCTATAATTATTTATTAGCAAAAATCACGATAGGGTTGAAATCTCTTTGAGATATATAATTACATAAAAAAGCAACTGAATTCATCCATCCTGACATCTATCTATTGGCAGAAAGTTATAAAAAACAAGTTCTATTCTCCCATAAGAATAATTCATTTACTTTCCCATTAACTTGCGTCTCTGATTTTCGCCAATAAATCTGACCTAGACCACTTCTGGTTCAGATAAACATTTCATTTTTCTTTAATTCATTATAAATTATGGAACCAAATATAAAAATTTAGTGATAAAGTGTCTGATATAGAATTTGTAATACCTAATGTAAAGTCTAGAATATTATTTACTCTTATCGTAAATATATTTGTATAATATTTAAATATTTTCAAAAATATTATGATTGAAAAATTGGAAAATGATCATATATTTATATAAATAAAGAGTGAGAAAAGATAACTTATCTTTACTTGCTTATGAATCAATCTTTTTAAATAGTAAAGATCAATAAGGAGTATTTCATTATTTAGGATCCTAAAAAGTTACTAGCTTTAGGATTTTTTTCAAAAAGAGACTTTCACTTTTTCATTATTGTTTTTCTTCACACTATTTACCTTCTAAATGAACTGTGATTTTTATTTATTTATTTTTATATACTAAACAAATATTGTATTTATTTGTTGATCTGTTTCCAATTCTCGATTGTGTATTTATCAATCAATAGTTGTTTTTCATTTCAATGATGAAAAAAGAACTTTGTGCTTCGTTTCTTCAAATAAAAGATAATCCACTATTTTTAATTTATGAAACTTTTTAGTTTAGATGTTAACAGAAAAATTTGCTTTAAATTTAAATTAAAATAAATATCCCCAGTAACAATAAATTGGTTACAGTTAGCCTTTTTTCGCTATTTGAAAAGCAACAGCAATTTTTTTAAATTTAAAAATTAAGTTGTCAGAGGCTCCAATAATAAACAAAAATACATTTTTGATGTTTTTTGATTTTTTTAGTTTAAATATTTAAGATAAATGAACTTAATTAAAATCCTTTAAAGAAATACAAATTAATAAAAATAATATATTAGAAACAAATACACTTTGCTTGGCCTACGTTTTTGGCCCTTGGGTTCGACTTCTGAGAGAGGAGGGCAGCCCTTCTGACAAACCATACCCTTACACCTATTTTATAGTTAGATTTTTTTATAAGTTCCCATTTTAAAATAAAAAATTAATACTTTATAAAGATCGTAAATTTCTTTTAAATAGACTTATTAAAAAACAAATCTTTAATCAGAAAAAAATACTGAAAAATATTGAAATTCTAAAATTTTTGGGAAATATTGCTACAAATAATTACCCCAAGAAAATGAGTGATGAGACATTAAGGGATTATACTCTCAACGTCTAAAACCTTTCAGAATAAAAGGGTTTGTCGGTTCAGACAGGAGCTTAATTCTTTAGATATAAATTAAGCCTAGCGACAAGGATAATAACTAAATATAATTTCGGACCAAGGGAAAAATATAGTAATATGTATATATGTAGTTTGTTTACTATTTTTACTTTAGCATACAGGTTATGGTCAAGTAATATATTGTAATCGTGCATGGAAAAAGTAATGTTTATTTGTTGCTTCGTTTATTCGAAATATCTCAAAAAGGGCTGAAAATATTTTGATTAAAAAATTGAGCAAAATCATGGCGTTTTTATTATAAGTCAGAATAGTGAGAACATAACCCTTTAGTCATGTAATAAGAATCATCAATAACAAGTCTGATTTAGTAGAAGAGAATCTTAGGATTTTTTTCCACTACAGCACTATACAAGGTTGACGACGCCATTGGTCTTAATGCTTGATTATTATGTTTATTTCGATTTCGAAAGCAATCCTTGCCCTCTGTGTAATAATCGATAACATTATTTATAATAAAAGAGGTATAAAATCGTGAGAATTCTCTAATGTATATCTAATGATAATATCCATTGACCAAAGTACTTTTTTACTATAATTCTCCGAATAATACTACATTTTTAAAAAGAAGAACAAAAATGAGATATAAATTACTATATAATTATCAAAGTATGAGTTTTTGTATGAATTACTCGACAGCTAGGTATATTTATCATAGATTTCAAATAATGTTCTTTGTTCACTAAAATCAATTAATACTTTTCTCTAATTAAATAAACTGATGGGGTCATCAACATAACTTTACCATACACCTACCCCTTTTATATTTTATATTTGACAAAATAATTTATCATCATTTGCGAAAGAACCCTTCTTACTTTTGGGTCCATTACCAATTAATCAGATCTTCTTTTAAATATGCTACTCTTCTAGGGATAAATACCCTGTTAGCACACTAGGTCTAAAAGAAGTTTTCCCCAGACACAAGGAGACCTTCTAAACATCTTAAAGGCATCTTAAAGACAATAAGAGCTGGATAAGACATCTTCTAGAGCAAGTGTGCTATCTAGGTATAGATTTCTAGTATTTTTGTTTAAAAATTTTATCATTTTTTTTACCCCCCTCCAACCTTGGGTTACTATGACTTTCAGAATGTGAAATAGAGTGTCAGTTCCCTAAGATCGTAAAGGGTGCATATGCGAAATTTTGTACAATCGATCAAAGAATCTAGGTAGTTTTTAAGGGATTTGGTGTTGGTACTTGGTGAAACATTTTTTAAAATTATTGGATAAAAATACTTGGTAGGTTTCACACACACTTTCTGTTTCTCCTGAAGATGGGTTAGTCACCCGAAATATATATATCGAGATTAAAGATTCTCCAAAAATAAATTCGTTTTATTTTTTATATCTTAATGTGAAACCTACCAAGTATTTTTATCCAATAATTTTAAAGAATCTAGGATTAATACGAATTTTGTTCAGGGAGAATGGTGTAGGTAGTGGTGGTAAATCAGATAGGTCCTAATAGAAAAAAACAGATTGACCTTTTTTTCCTCATCATCGAAATTTGATTACTCACTGATATGACATGAATAAATCGAAGGAGACAATACAAGAGTGTGTCTTCTGCTGGAATTATAAATTTTATTTATTTATAAAGAGACTATAGTTTCGAGGGCTTTGCCCTCTTCATCAGTCTATTACAATTGATTCACAGGAATTAATTTATGAATTCCAGCAGAAGACACTCTTTTATTGTCTCCTTCAATATATAAAAATTCTGCTACTCTCGGCACAAAAACTTTCAATTTGATTTTTTTTTTTTGTTAAGTGAGAATGGTGTAGGTTCTTGGTGAAACATATTTTAATAAAGTAATGAAAATTTTAAAATATAAAAAATTCTAGGTAGGTTTTTTATATTTTTAAATTTTTTAAATTTTCATTACTTTATTAAAAACCTGGGCGGTTATTTAGATTAAAATTAAGTTAAATGCATTTATGTGAGTATTCAATTAAAATTTATTATTTTTTAGTGAATTCTTAGCTTAAAAAAATTATATATTTTCATTAACTGATTTAAATACTTGAGACAGACCGATGTGAAAGGGGCTTTTGCCTGCCATCCTTTCCCTTAAACGGCTCCACTGTCGAATTTCATTTAGCTTCGAGCGATGATGGCCAGTTAATCAACAAATCCGTTCGTTTGCCATTTTGACTTTATTTTCACTGAGGTCGAGAGTTGAATTGCGAATCTCTCAACGCCCTCCGTCGTGGCATTAATATTTATCGTTATTCATCGTCGTCGAAGTTGGAATTATTTCGCAAGACACCGCCGAGAGTTACCGTCAATTAGACTAGAATAGTCATCAACTTGATTAACTGTTTGTTTCGCAGGGGGTGGCTGGGGGGCTGGGGAAGGGTAGGTGTTTCTTAATCACTTACTTGATTAAGTAGAGTTTCCATCAAAGTTTTATCACGCTTTATATTTAGCCAATGAACGAAATTAGCTAGCGAATTTTTCATTATTAATGTAGTAATATTTAAACTTTGGATTATTCTATTACCAATGGCTGAATATAAATTAGACGCCTCCAGTCATTATATTTCATCAAATACTATAGGTATATATATTTACTTTTCCCTTCCCTTTCTCTCTCGAGCTCATCTTTAATGCAATAATTCCATTCATAACATTTAAATAAATTAATCTATTATTATGTGCGTTTTGAATTTTTTTCTCAATAACAAACATAGATTTGTAATTTGTGATTTGAATTTACTCCTATTACTAGGTATTTATAATTTTTTTTTTTAATGCAATCGAATGCAAGAAGGGGTGCACCAGTAAGGATGCAGCTCCTATGGATCTCTAAAGACCCTTGCATTACCGAAGAGAAGGGAAAGTTGATTAAGTGAGAGGGTGTAGACGTAGGTGTCTATGCACCCCGGTTTTGAAGGTTTGAAGATTATAGGTGCTGGGAAAGATGGAGCCTGGGAGAGAGTTCCAGTTCCTTGAAGTCATGGGGATATATGTATTGGCGAATGAAGTGGTCCGGCACTTTTCCAATTTGACCGCGAAAGAGTGTTGGGAGTCGGCAAAACGCGTGCTACGTGCAAAGCATGATTTAGGGGGAATTATTGATTTTATCTCATCAGAGCACCTGCCGTGATAGTATCTATAGAAAAGGGAAAGGGCAGAGACATTTCTTCGATGAGCCAGCGAGTCGAGGGAGTCGGTGAGGGCAGAATCGTTAATTAGCCTGACGGCTCGTTTCTGAATTTCATCCAGGGTAGCAAGATAATATTTTGAGGCTCCTCTCCACAGATGAGAGCCGTATTCGAGACAGGGACGGATTTGGGCCTTGTAGATGGTGAGAAGTTGTGGGGGTTTGTAAAATCGCTTGGATCTGAATAAAGCCAATCTTCCTTTCCTGTTCAGCTGCTACTGTTAGTGTCGTGTAGTGCAGGTTGGCACATCACTACAAATTTAAGTAAAAATAATGATCTAGCTTCAAAAAATTTTGGCCCCTTAAGAATTTTTTTTATTATCCATTGGCTAGTGAGTCTCTTCCTGATCTTAAAAACTGTAAATATAAGATAAATGAAACTTCAAAGTTGTTATCAACAGGACGATTTTGGCTTACATCAGTCCACCAGAAATTTTAATGTTTTTCTTATTTAGAAACTTTGAGATTTCACCCCGATCGTTATTAATGCACAATAAGTGAAAGTCACGTGATAATAAGAGTTATGATAATATTTCTTCTAAAAAAAATGTTTATAATCATATTTGCAGCTTTTAACATTTTATATTTAAAAAAGTAAAAAATAATCATGTTAGATCTACAAGCATACTTACTTAAGTAATCTTTCTCTCGTCACTATATTTTAAAATTTAAAATTAATATAAACTTTTTTAGACAATTCCAATTGATCATATAAAAAGTAAACCCAATCAAGAGATTTTACAATATTTGAGTATGAATAAATATTTATAATAGAAATAAAGAGATAATTGTGTCCGAAAATTAAATACATTAAATAAGTTCTATTAAAATCAATATATTTCGGACCAGCTATCTGCCAATCTTTTCTTTCTAGATGGCTAATAGGATAAACTACTACAGTTTACTGTACAAATATGTCTTTCGTACAATAATTAATGATAAAACTGCTCGAAGAAGTAATATTAAAACTTTTATTTAATCATTCAAATTGTGAGCCCATTTATTTATTTCATTTTTATTTAATTGCGAAAATAATTTTTCCATCAAACTTTATTTACATTAACATACATATAAAGTTTAAATTTCTATTTTTATCCATTGGAGTATAGTCACCTAGTCAGGTAGATCTAAAAAAAGTTACTGAATTGTATTAAAAAAACCCTGCACTTCAAATTTTGCAATCGATTCAACGCAGCTTAACGGTAACTCCCTCCAGATAGCTTACTAATAAATCCTAAAAGCATAGCACTTGCATACCCTACAGGCGTTGCCACGTTTGAAATATTATTTTCGCGCCAGTTTTCGAAATTTTAATATATCTAAAGTATTGTTTTCACTCAAATATTTATTTACTTTTCGTAATTTGAAATGTATGGATCATAGAGTAAAGTTATTATGTTTTTATTAACTCGCTTTCTTGTCTCTCTGTCTGTTCGGATCAAATTTTGCAATCGATTTTAAACTAATTTCCCGATGAGCTAGAGATTTGAAAATTTAAACATAGCTCAGAACTGAATGACAATGCATTATAAACTCGTTTGACTCATATACCCACCCTTCTGCTGTCTCAAGCAGAGAAACTGATATAAAGCTTAAATTTGCCACAAGTCTATGAGATAATCTCATGAAGATGTTTAAAGTTGATTGCAAAATTCCCCATACATAAGACTAAATAGCAGAAAATAATTATTTAAATAAAAAAATCTATTCAACCACGTTTTTAAAAAGGACTAAAAAGCGGGTGCACTTGGACGCCCCCTTTGTGTGGGCCACGTGTGTGACTCTGATTTATATATTTAAGGGTATACTTTATTCTCGTTATCTAATAACAAATCAGAAGAACACTAAGAATGAAAATTACTTTTTCTTCTTGTTCAACTTTGTTTTAATCAACTCATACTCTTGCGATGTTTTAATGTCTCCTTGGCTTCTTTTTTATTTTTATCATCGAATTTTGATTTGTCCTTTTAATGTTTCTTCTTTTCCCGAGTTCTAATGTCGAAAACATGTGATTGAAATAATTTTCTTCAAGGAGATGAAATAAAAAAAGAAGGGTTCTAGAAATGGGAATAGGGGCTGAGAAGGCCCAGGGAGGGTGAATTTGGTAAGTGAGTCGATAATTCAACTCCAATTGATTAGTTAAGTGTATCAAAATCTCGATATGTAATCGAAACGACACATTTTTCTGAAATTTGTCACGTTTTTCTGCAAGTGACAGTTGGAACTTGGATGCTTTTTACCGTGGAAATCAATTGAGTCTGGCATTCGACTAAATAAAAACTTGTTATCAACAATTTACGAAACGCTATTTTATTTCTTTAATTTGATAATTGGACAGTGATCAGCGTGGAAATTACAATCGATGCCAAGCTTTTAAATGCGTTGAGAATAATAGTGACCTTTTCATTAAATATAAATATCTTAGACAAATCAGTTTGGGAAAACAAAAACACGCCACACTTTAATAAGAGTAATTACCTATTATGAGACTCAAAATTAGATATTTATGAAACAAATAATTAAATACACAAAAAAAGATGCAACACCATCTCAGAATTTACTTATTCTTGCATAGAAGGGTATCGCGGGGAAGGGATTTTAAGAGGTTCAGAGATTGGATCAGATTCGTATATATTTATTTTATATGAATTTCAGTCTCTAGTGGTCATAGGGATAAATAAATTGATAAATGCTTTGGTTGATTTGTTTTGAATTTGACTCTGAAATTCTGATGTACATATTTTGTGTTTTAGAGGATGAGTTTTGTCTTTAAAAAATATCATGACAGTATAAAATTGTTAATTGACGACTACTAAATGACATATTATAACAATTTGATTTGATTTGAAGAGATACTAGTGGTTTCTCAAAAATAAAATAAATTATTAACAAAACCAATGAATTTTTGATTTCCAAGAGTAACCAACAACTGGGATATATAAAAGAAATTATTGCGGTTTAAATTTAGTATTATTCAGATAAGCGCCTTTGAGTCCAAAATGTATATCTCGAATATGATGACTGGGATTTGGTTTTTATCCTAAGGCCTTTCTTCGGTAAGTTGAATAATTTCGTCGAAAACCATGTTGATTATATTTTCTCAAGAATTGTTTTCAACCCCTAAATGAGTTCAAAATAATCAGTTTTTTTTGTCATTTTGAGAGCAGTAAATTAAGGCCTTTTTGTACTGTCAAAATTACTTCACAAACACTTGAAATTAAAAATCGTTATAGTTGTTTGATTCTTATAAACTTGTTGTCACTTTTTTACTTTTACCTGTGATTATCTTAAGGATATAATCGTAACACAATACAAGATAATTATTAAATAAAGTATTTTAAGTCACAGTTCCTCAATTATGTAGACTCAAGCAACATCAGTAGAATTGACACACCTTAATATACCGATAGGACAAAGTCATCCTAGTGTTTCTTTCCTAAGGGTAATTTATCAAAAGAAAAATTAAAATTTTAGCAGAAATCTACAGTTTACTTTTAAACCGACAAATAAAGACTTAACTGAACATTGATTAATTTTCTAAAAAAAATTGCATAGGACCACAGTTTCACATAAAATAAAAAAATAAAAATAAACCAACTAATTTACTTGCTCTTAAATAATATATTTACCATAAAAAATAAATCTCTAGTATAGGTGTTCATTTGTTACTTATTATGTATTTAGGTATTTGATCAAATCACATTTTTATTTAGAAATTCTTGTTTTGGCCATAATAAAAGTTTTCAGTTGAATGCAATATATCATCAAGAAGATGGTGACCGCATACAAAATTTCACAAATATATACACTTGATATATATAGGTATGTATATATATGACTAAATACCATCTACATACTTTAATGATAGATAAAATTTATAATTGCAATAAAAGCCAATTCGCAGGTGTTTTCTCTCTATTTGAATAAATTCCTTAGCGAAACATGATAGGCTGATTAGAAATCGTCGATTGTTTATCAAAGTAAAAATCAACACCCAACATAAAAGTGTTACACCGGCAGCACAGCTCGGGTGCCATTATCTTCATCTCGTTACGCACTTGGTTGATTTTTTATTAGATATATTACCGAGTATTGGTTGGCGTCTTTGCATGCAAAAGAACCAACGATACAAGATCAATGGAGAGAGGGGATCCCATGAGGTTATATGCAAATTTTATGCTTAACCAAAATCGGAGTGCAATGTTTTACATGCTATAGAATTTCAGTGGAGTTGAATTACTTCTGACAGTGACCACGGCCCATTGCAGAGCCGCATCCATTTAAATGGTAACCGAATGCAAAAGATTGCCGCTACTCTGTATTCAAGATGGGCTAAGACGGATTGCCTAATCGAGAGGGGTGGTTGCAATTGAAGAAGAAGAAAAAGAAAAAACATTCATGGATGCAAGGAACATGGGGACCAAGCTAAATTGAAATATGAATGAATGAAAATGACCAAGAGAATTAAATTTAAAAAAAAATAATATATAAAAGGCCTAGTTCTACAATTTTTTTATAAAGATCACCATTAGTTGAAAAAATCCAAATTTTCAATATGTTATACGTCGTGGGAATTCAAGCGCCCCTTTGAACCAATGATCTTGAATAAAATAAAATTATATAAAATTACGAAATATATTTCATTAAGTGTATATCGTTGAGGCAGTCCAAAAAAGAAGAAGAAGATAATTTACACTATCTTTTTATTCATTAAACCGACGTTTCGGAGGCTACTCCCTCCCTCTTCAGCGTTTTGAAAAGTCAGTGAAGGAAATCCAATGCGGCATTCCCCTCTGTCTCCTCTTTCAGTGACAGTAACAATAATATCTTGTATTTCATTCTCAGCAGAATTATTATGTACATTATAATTCTGCTGAGAATGAAGTCTAAGGTATTATTGTTACTGCCACTGAAAAGAAGTAGAAAATCAGCATTGATATTTCCTTCACTGACTTTTCAAAACCCAAGAAGGAGGGAATAGCTTCAAAACGTCGGTTTTATGAATAAAAGATAGTGTAAGTTATTCTTCTTCTTTTTTGGACTGCCTCATCGATATCCACTTAATTCACTTATCAATCCGTCTCCAAAAATTACTCCAAGCTTATATATTTCATTGTTTGCATCCATAATCAAATATTTAAAAGTATCGTATGGAGTTGGACCAGAATTTAAATCAAACGCAAAGTTTTTTAATTAAATGGGCCAAACGTTTCGTCACTGATTAGCGACTTCCTCAGTGGCTGAAATAGTGAAAACAAGACCTTTTATTAATTATTTCATGTTTTTACTGTAGTACAATAGTAGAGGTTAGGTTAGTTTTTACCTCATTTTATAAACTTATTTGTCAGGTGTTATAACTACAAGAAAAAACATTTCAAAGAGTGTCTTCACCAAATCATTCAATTTGTTATCAAGACAATATAAAATATTAAAAAAAAACAATTATAATTGTTCTTCGTTATAATAAATATATAAAAAAATCAAAATTGAATAAACATAAATACGATTGTAAAATTACGAACATGAAAAAAGAAAACTAACCTAACCTCTACTATTGTACTACTGTAAAAAACATGAAATAATTAATAAAAGTTCTTGTTTTCACTATTAAAGGAAGTCGCTAATCAGTGACGAAACGTTTGGCCCATTTAATTAAAAAACTTTGCGTTTGATTTAAATTCTGGTCCAACTCCCTAGGATCCTTTTAAATAAATAAAAAAATACGAAATATGTCATACAACATCAATCAATATTGTAAAAAGCTGTGAGTAGGTAATTTAAAATTTATTAGTAGAGTCATATCACATATAATAATTGCAAATATATGTATATCAAATAATAACATATTCTAAGCTGATATGGTTGAACTTCCGTCAAAGTATAATCAGATGCAAATTTTCGGTAAAAGATCAAAGCAAATTTCCGAATAGGCTACCTACTTAAATAGATCATTGTTCAAGAATAATGGCTACAGAAATCTTGAGATATTCGAGGCGTAGTTTAATTGAATAATTAGGTTCCTCTTTGTTTCGAAGCTTCTATTTGGGAGTGGGCTTATAAAGTCCAGTCAGTTCACAAAGTCCACCTTTTGGGGAGCCGCGTCAATCCCCGAAGGACCCTATTCACATGTCGGTTTGGCAATTAACTGAGCCAGGCCCTTTGGTCCCATCGCGTGAATATGTAACATTCATGGGAATCCCGGAGGAGGCCGCGTATGGTGTCCATTTACAGTTCGCCAATGGATGCATTAAGAGCGTAATCTCCAAATTTGGAAGCCAGCTAATGGGAATAAAAAACAAACAAATTCGCTCATTACGGGGACCAAATAAGAGAAAACACTATGAAAGAAGTTTTTGTATAATTTCAACTTTTAAAAAGCATTCGGTTATTATTTGAAGGGAAATGGCGACTTGGAAGGTTGGAGCGCCATAATTTTTAGTTAACTACACTTAGTGAAACGATGGAAAAAGTTTGAAATAGAATAACATTTTAAGCGTAACTTTTATTTTTTTTTATTTTACATACAAAAACTCTTACTAAAAGCAAAGTAAATGTAAATAAATACGAGAATAAAGGGTAGAGAAGTTTTCAAGCCCAACTAGAGTGGATAAAAATGAAAATAATCGCTTCGTTTTTAGCCAGGAAAATTAAATATAATTATAAAATATTATATATACCCTCTTATGGTTTTAAGTTTATAAAAATAAAATATAAGAGAGAAAAATATAAAAAATAGAAAAATATCTATTAAGTAACGAGTTAAATTTAACTAAAGTTGTTTATCCCCAAGAATTGCGTAGGTAAGATAAAGTACATCTCACATTAATCTGACTTATAAGTAGCCAGAATCTAGATTTTCATAGAAAATAAAATTTGATTCTTAAGCTGTAATAGTTATCAACTGAAATAACCTCAACAAGGTTTTGATTAAAATCTGACTTCCGGAAGTATAACCGGAGAAAAAGCTTACTTCCATGTTTGCCTTTCCTCATTAACTAGTATACAATCCTAAGACTGGTTTGATGCAACCACCCGGATCCACTCAACTCTATCCCATGCTATCTCTTGGCAAACTGTGCAACATGAATTTGAGCTCTATCTAGGTTGTCGAAATCGTAGCCAATTATAAAATTAAAACTTCTCACTAACTCTACGTTCAACAGGCTCATTTTCATTCAAATCTTTAATTAGAATAAAATGTCAATATCTTGAGATTTGCAGTTATTGAGATACTACAATCCCAGATATACAAACAACACTCACACTGTCCCATCTATTTTCGATATAAGCTGGATTTCAAACTTTTTAAAACAAGGCACTACTATATCAGTGGCGTGCGGTCCATGGATGCTGTGGATGCTGAGCATCCGCAAATTCCAAAATGTTAAGAGTATTTTCATCGGTGTTTTTTTGAAAATTTTAAAAACACTTTCAATAAATACTATACAACTAATTCATTTAAAGTTATATAAAATTTTAAATTTATGGAGCTTATTAACGTTAGCAAATTTGAATACGAAAAAAAAATATTCCAGATTTCCTATTTTAATCACTTTAACTATCTTGTGGAAAATACTTTGATTTTATGAGATTAAAAAATGAATTAATTTACATGTACTCGTCCCATGACTTTAATTTAAAATCTATAAATTGTATGAAAAAATGAATCGTGAAAGATGAATTAAAAAATGTTTGGGCAAAAGTATTTGCTTTAATGAAGTCCAATTGAATGTTCTCTCTCTATATAACGAATACCGTTTTGGTCCAAGTGCAAAAGGCCATTCCTAGAATAGAAATTAAGAAATTAATCTTTAAAGGTCTGAAACAGGTTTGAACTTGTATTTGTCATCCTTAGCTCTAAAGAAAAAAAGATATAATTCTATCTGCGCTCTTTTTGTTATTTTCATCCATCAGATTCTAACGAAAGAATCGCTCACCCGCACATTAATTAATAAAAAAGTGAAAACTTTTTCAAGACTTCACTAGAGCTCCCCTAGTAATTATCAATAAACTTAAATAAAAATTGTTAATTTATGGCTATACTACAAAATCCTTTTAAAATCTCAATAGAATAATTCAAAAAATATTTCCTGCCTTTTGAACCAGATATATTGCAAAATCTAATCAGTAGGTACTATGTATTGATACAAAAGAACTTTTTGACTTTCGATCGTGTGTATCGGAATTCAGACACACAAAGGGAAAAAAATCATAGTTGAAAAATATTTTTCTCCGCGTTTCAGACATTTTAAACCACAATGAGTAAATTGTATTTATTTTTATGCTTGATTTAATTCATTTAATTTTCATTATGCCTTCTATGAGCACTTCAGTCAGTTTTCAACTATGAAAACAATTGAAACATCACCAGAAGAACCTGAAGTGAATATAGATTATCCGCTCTGTTTAAATATGAATTGAAATGTTAAATTTGAAAAAAATTCCATGATGCATGTATCGATAAATTTTGCAAAAAGGAGCGAAGAATAAAATAAAATTTAAAAAAATGAAGGTCTATTTTTGGACAGCATCTCTGGTTGAAAAGTAACCGCCCGCCACAGTACTATATATACATATACTGTTAAAGTAAAAATGAAGCAAAATTAGAAAGATGAAATATCTTAATATCTCTTCAGTGAAGTTAAGTAGCTCTGTTAATTTATCTTGCGTTTTTTTTCTGTTATTGAAATAGAACTCGGTAGACTTTCATATTTAATTCCATTTCAAATGGATGGAAAGATAAATGTCAGTCATTATTTTGGAACTTCTTCACTGCCAGAAAGAGATTAATGCAGTTATTCTTGCGTTGCTTGACATTATCCTGTTGCCTAAAGAATTCCTTTCCGTGCTTTCTTTCTTTCCTTTCTTATTTTTCATTTTTTTGTCTTTATTCTCGGTTGACTTTAGATTAGACTCTTCCTTATTGTCAAACAAGAATCAGACGATGTCGGAAATAGGATACGCGACCAAAGTAATTTTTATCTTTCTCCAAACGGGGCTAGGTCATTAGATCAGTTGACAATTGAACCCCGCCCACTGAATCGTCATCATTATTATCTGCGTTTGACAATTAAACACATCGAGATTTCATCAGAGCCATATTTCAACAAGCACCAATTTATCAAATGTTTTGTTTGTTTTTTTCCTAGGAAAAATTGGTATAATTATATTAGATACTAATGTTTGTTTTTCTTTATGATAGAGATGTGTGAGAAATAATACGATGAAAGAATTATTTAAAAAACAACTGTATCAAAATAATGGGATTTTGAAGAAAATTAATGATTTTAATCTTTGACACTTATTAGCATAGTGTAAAACAAGAATTTCACAACATCATTTGAATCAAACAAATTGTGAACAGACATGATGTATTTAGCTATTAAAAGCTATTTTTCCTATAGCAAAATAAAATTTATTTATGAATTAAAAAAATGTTCTTTTCTTCTAAATATATTATTATTACACTGTTGACGAATTGGACAATTTGTAATAAAAACGTTTCGTATGCTTATTGACACTTCATCAAGTTATGATAATAAGTGATAATTATTGTGTTTTGTATGAACTAACATTACATATAGCCTCTAAAATGTTAATATATAAGGCAAATTCCAATATTAGTAGCTTTAATAAATTACTATATGAATTAAAGTGATATGGTCTATACTAGATTCGAGATATCATGGATTATTTTTATTAAGTCAGAAGGGTTGTTTCACTTCACCTTCTGACATTATAAAAATAATCCATATCATCTCCGAACTAGTAATAGACCATCTCTCTCTTTAATTTCTATAGTCTAAAATGTTAAGGTGATCTCCAGTCAAATTTAACCGCAGATTTACAATCTTAACCTATTAATTAAAAATTCTGCTAAGCAAAGCAAAATACTGTTTTTATTTTATGAATGAATTTTTTCAAGTTTTTTAAAATGACAATTACGTTTATAATTGTAGTTTTTTTTACTAGGTACGCTCGGAAGTCACGCTGCTATCACCATTTCCTACAATATAGGTAATATTAAAATTTCAAAGTAAAATATTTTTTACTAATTTATTATTTTATAGTGCCTAACTCTATCAGACCGATTTTAGAGCTTTACAAAAATTTAGCGATTGATTTCTACTCGTACCTCTATGCCTAAATGCTTTTTTCTTTCCTTTAAGGTTATTATTTTTTTTATCCCCGTTATCCGCTGTTAAGACATAATTCTATTACCTCTAAGCCAATCTGACATGTAACAAGCTGACATGGGACTTTTAAAAAGTGTTTTGAATTAATTAATGGAAGCGACATGCTTTTTTCATCGATTCGATTTGCTGGTTGCCTGCCTTTAGGATATAATTTTTTTTTTAATAGAATGAAATTTTTCAATAGAAGTAATCCATCAAAAGTTATCTTTCACGATAAGATGTTTTGCGAGGAGTGTGTAGAGACGGAAGAAGCGGAACTGGCAGAGAGAGAGAGAATTGAAGGGCATCAAAGCAAAGGAGAAGGGCATTCCTCAATATAATAGCTGGGATTGTACCCCAATACCAAAGTGTATACTCTATATATATACAAGTTACCATAGAAGCACATTCCCATTCGTTGGATAAATTCAATTGTATAGAAACTGCTCGTGGTGGTGTTGGCGTGAACTTTGCAAGCCTTGCCACTCACTTCCAATAGCAAATGAATTCAACTCTGATGCGATTCTGTAATTTACCACACAGACAGATAAAGTACATTTGCTAATAAAGTTTAGCCCATACAAACTAGGCGGAGTATGTGAGGAAGAAAGGAACGGGGGGCTGTTGAAGATCGAAGAGGGAGGTCCAAAGTAATATTGTAATAGCTGGCTCGAGACCTTCGTTAACAAGTTGAGTGCGTGGCCTCTGATCCCTTGGAGGAGCGAAAAGGCCATCCCAGGCCCGAAGGTGCAGACCTGCAGACCCAGACGCCAGACAAACCGACAGAGCGGACCGACTGGACGGTGCCAATCCCATCCAGGGCAGAATACCAATTCGGTGATTAATGTTTGGCAACGATGGATTGGCAAAGCACGATTTTGATATTACCTAAACGATCTAACGACGATCATTAATTAAATCTGATCTCCGCAAAAAGAGATTATCAAAAAATGGGGGAATGATGGTCAAAATAATGAAGAAAATTAATTACTTAATTAGAAAGGTTCATTTTTTTTCTTGCGAAGATGTTGCCAAGATAAAAATTGAACAGTTGGTAAACATTAAAAGAGACGAGTCGGTCTATTTTTCAGCATCTATGAAACTCACTAAGAAAAATGACACGAGAAAAAATTCAGTTCACTCTTTGAGTGATCAGATTGAAGAATCGATAAAGTTATTTGAGAGTTAGACCAACGTTTGGGATGTAGGAATATTTAAATTTAAAAATTAAGAGTTTATTTGAATTTCGTTTGAAATCTGAATCTATTTACCATTCTTGACGATGATTACTAAAAGACCATGTTTACGAAGTTTCTATATATGATTTTTGGTTAACTAATTTAAATTTTGTTAAGGGAGAATGGTGTAGGTTCTTGGTGAAATATATTTTAATAAAGTAACAAAAATTTTAAAAATATAAAATTCTAGGTAGGTTTCACGAAAATATAAAATAAGATGCTTATTAGTATGACTTTATATATTTATATTTCGGGGTACGAGCCCATCTTGAAGAGACCTAAGAGAAATCTGTTTTCTAAATAAGCATCATGTTTTTTATTTTTGTGAAACCTACCTAGAATTTTATATTTTTAAAATTTTCTTTACTTTATTAACTAATTTCGCTCACTTTTTTTTATATATATAAAATCAATTAAACTGTTTTCAAGAAATTTTGATTAAGATAATTATTTTTAATAATTAATAGAGATTGTGGTTTTATTTTTTTAATTTTTAATGTGAAACAAGTGACCTAGAAATCTTAACTCATAGTAAATGAATATTTCATATAATACTTATTTACTTTTATCTCAATTATTTTTATTTAAAAATTTCATTTATTTTCTTGAGAAAATGTTTCTACTCAAATGGGGCTTTAGGGGGATTATTAAGTTTATCTCCTTTGAACAATTGCTATGGTAGGTATTTATAATAATAGGAAAGGGAGGATACTGTTTTATGATGGACTAAGTAATCGAGTGAACTAATCTCCATTATTCTTATTGCCCACCTTTGAATGGTATTCAAGGTGGCAATGCCTAGAGTTCGCTAACTAAAGTTATCTAATAAAATGATGAAATTAGATGGCTTAATGCTAAAAAATCTCTCAGATTAAATTTAATTAATCAAAGGCATTCAGTAAGAGGCACTTTGCTTTTGTTTTTTCAATTAATACGACTACTCTTCGTCAAATGCCAAGGACAGTTTTCTAGTGAGTAAGAGCAAAATAATTTTATCTAAAATGTTCACTTTAAACTCACTATAGGGCAGAGTATCGAAATGATTATTTTTAATTTGAAATTACTGTGCTGTTTGTCAATTACTTTAAGAATGACTTCTTTACCTTATAGTGAGAGTGTATACCACGTGTAGGGACCTTTTGATTAATTATTTTTAAGACTAACAAAATTCCATTTTAAATGATTTTTTCTGAAATTAATATCTTAGTATATTTAATTAGATTTATGGTTTTGTAAGTTTTTTTCTGTTATATGCAAGAGTGATTGTTAATTATTCATAAATTGAAGAAAAGATGGATTTAATTAAATAATTAATTATGTTATTGAACCAATTATTTTACATAAATTAATGTATACATTGTATTTGAGCTTCGACTTCGGAGATTACTTCTCCATTATCGACTGTCCTTGATCATCTTTTTAGTATTTGTTTTTAATAAGAGGAAAAAACTAATTAAATAAAAAACCTCTTTTCCGATAATTATTCCAATTCCATTATTCTCATCACCATCTTCCTCTCGTGTCCCATTAATTATGTTTTACAATTTAATATTTATTTGGACGATTATGAAGCAAAACATATACGAGAGTTTAGGAAATAAATTTAAACAAGAGTAAAAAAAAGGATAAGTGAAAATAATAAATCTAACACTTGTTTGTTTGTTTGTTAAGCTTATCTCTTTTCAAAGTGAAAATAAATTTGATCCTATCTAGAGGAATTTATTAATTTAATTAATATTTAAATCAGATGAGGGAAAGGGATATATATATATTTAATTCAGTGTATTATTTACTGTATAAAGTATTTTTAGGGGGTGTTATTCGTTAGTGCTTAAGCCGGAACAATGTCCCTCTTTTATGTAACTTTAAAACCAATTTGTGAGTTAATTGAATCTCAAATTGTCGGAATTAATAAATAATTTATAAGCTCTTTTATATGTATTTTGATACAAAAAATACTAGTTTAGACTTAATCTCATCTTGGTGTCTTTTTTGGATTGTTGTACACTAACCTCAATCACAAATAATTCTCAAATATTAAAATAATTAAATGAGTAATAGAATTAATTCATAGAGGAATTTCAATTTGTAAAAACTATAAGTACTGGATCTGATAAGGACGATCGGCTGTCATTTGAAAAGTTTAATCAGACGGTGTAAAACCACTGACTAGACTTAAGGCTTTCTCATATTAGATAATATTTCTATTGGGTGCTCACGGGAGAAAGATCGCAGAATAAGCCGTCCGAAACGTCGTCGTTATATTTTTACTTTGTTCTATTGCTACGTAACTAATAAATATTTCAGTTTACGAGCCATGTCTAAGCTCTATAGTTCTGTTTCTTCTCGTCTCTCTATCAACCATTCATTGACAATCGCTTCATCGAATACATGAAAAAGCAAACCACTCTAGTAAACAATTTTCTCAGAAGATTTCTAAATTATATATATTCATATTATCTCAAAGCTCAAAAACGAGTCCTGAACAAGAATAACTTTGGTCAGTTTGTTGATTAAAAATCAAATTGTAATATTCTAATAAAATGTTTTACCGTATTTAATTATTGATTGCCTTTGGTTATTTATTTATTTTATCTCAATTATCAGTTGTTTAATTTAATCAAATTTCAAAATAATATATTATATATATATATATTTATATATTCTTTAAAACGAGAGATAGAAAGCGATTCAATTAAGCGATGCTGATTTGAAAGAATAAAAATATGAAATTGTATTTTTTTTAAATTGGATTAAATCAAGAGATAAAAGTCAACGGTAAATTGAGCACTCGGTCGAAAGAGTGCCAATGATTATTTTTGAAAATTTCCCCCTGCTTTTTCTACCCACCTTCAAAAAAGAATGGCGACCGTTGAACACCAAAGAATATATTTTATATTCATAGGAATATTTTTTTTTAATTTGTCCCTACCCCGGGGTCAGATTTTAGCCGGATTCGAGTCGGATTCCACTTGGTTAGCAGGCTGGCACGCTTCTCCTAGCCTAACCCGACCTCCCCTCATAAGAATATTAATATTGTTATTAAATATAGTTATGTTTATTTTTCTTGTTGTTTATAATAAAGTTTTTCCTTTCTGTAAATGAGATCGTCCTTTTTGAGTATTCTAATTAAAATCTCCAAAGTGGAGGTAATGGTCCACCTCAACTTTTCGATCAAAGACAAAGGAATAGAATACTTCCTTAACCAATCCTCTACAAGTCTTCGCGCTATTTGTCCAATTGTTTTCTCGCTAACTTAAATTTAAATCGTTTAATCGTAACTGTCTTGAATGGAATGGAGAGATCATTTTGAAGAGTGTAAAGTGTAAACGAATACATTTAAATCTAAATTAATATAGTATACCAGGTGTATGCATATGAAATGAGCCTTTTTTATATAAAAATAAAAACACTTTTTTTTAAATAGGAAAGAAAAAAAAATATTTTATTCAAAGTACTCTCCACCACTTTCTACACACTTTGACCACCTTTCTGGCAATTTGTGGATCCCCTTAAAAAAAAAACTGATGGTCTTTGGAAAAAAACATTCATTGACCCATTTTTCGACTTTTTTGTAAGTTTTTAAGTGCTGCTCTTTAAGTGAGTGGCCCATCGACAAAAACTGGTGGTAGTCGGAAGGAGCCAGGTCTGGTGAGTAAGCCGCATGGGGTAGCAATTCCCAGTTGAGTGCTTCCAGCATATCCTGAACCGTTTTTGCTTTGTATGAAGGAGCATTGTTATAAAGGAAAATCACTTTATTTGCCTTTTTTGATATTCTGGCCGTTTTTCCTGCAATGCACGGTTCAAATCAATAAATTGTTGTTGGTAGCGTTTAGCATTTATAGTTTCAGCAGGTTTTAATAGCATGATAGACGACACCTTTCTGGTCTTATCGTCATCGTCATCCCATCGTCATCTTTGAAACCATCTTTTGCATGTTGCTAATGATAGAGCATGACTACCATAAGCTTCTTCAAGCAATCGTTGAGATTCTGCCGCGTTTTTCTTTAAATGATAACAAAAAAGTTAATGTTGTCCGCATATCGTATGCTGTAGGCACAAAATTCGACATTTTTAACACGAAAAAAATTTATGTTGTTGTAGTGCAAATCAAATTTTCAACATTAAACGTTGTTGACAGATGCTAAAGGAATGAAAAATTAATAAGGTTATGGTTTGTTCAAAATAAAAATAACCTATACGGCCATCTATCGTAAAAGACTCATTTCATATGTATACACCTGGTAGTTCATTTGGAACTCTGAGAAAGTATCCCAAGAATGAAATCCATAAACTTTTGTAAACCCACTCGTTGGGCAGATTCACCCTAATAATAAATAAGTAAATAAATAATGGACCTTATAAAGTCCTCTCCCGATCGGATAAGAACTACACACTCGAAATTACTGACAGGTCATAGTTTCACATGATCTAGTAAAATCGCTGATTCATTGAAGACAACGCAAGAGAAATTATCATGGTCTAAAAAGAATGACATCCTAACATTTCAAAATGAATTCAAGAGTTAAGAGAAAACAATAGGAAAAAATATGACAAAGAAAAAAGAGTGTCTTTTAGGTAACCACCACCTCAAGAGACAAAGTTAAGAAGTGGAAGAATCATATATACCCCTAAGAGGTATCAATGACATCTTATTTGGAGAGAAAAAATGACCATTGATCACCAAAGAATATATTTTGTATTAATAAGAATATTAATTTTGATATTAAATATAGTTATGTTTATTTATTTTTCTGTTTATAATAAAGTTTTCCTTTCGGCAAATGAGATTGTCCTTAGTGAGTAGACTAGTTAAAATCTCCAAAAAGACACCATTTTGTTGCCCAAACAAACAAACAAGATAGACAGACAGATAGACATACGTCAATCATTAACACGTCCTAATAGTTAGGAATGACGGACTGAATTTGATTGTCACGCAAACCAATCGATACATTATTTTATTTCTCCATCGAAATATATTTCGAAACACACGCTCCATTACTTAAAGAGAAAGTAAAAATACAATTTCACCTTTTCCCATTATAAAAAAACTAATTTATACATGTTTGTGTTAAGTTTTCAGATTCCCGATCTAAGACTATATATAATAAATAGATATTTATTTGAAAAATTAAATAAAAATCTCCTTTGAACACGAAAGCCTCTAGGGGTGTCTAACCAGGTCTTGACACGTTTTTACTAATTTTTTTTTTCCATTCTTTAATAATAGGAAATGGATTCTGAGAATCAAATTTATAAAGGTAGAAAAACCAAGAGTTATTAACCTTACAGGGAGGTTTTTTCATGCAATGATGATAAATGTATCAAGCAAGCGTCAATTAACAATCAAAATAAATTTTCAAATTATCTATAAAAGAGTTTAAATTTTTAAATAAATCACGAACAAAATGCATGTCTGGCTGTCTGTTTGTGTCCAGTGGGCATAAAAACGGCTAGAGATATTCTTATGAAATTTTTTTATTTGGATCAGATCAGTCTTCTAACTTATAATCTGAGCTATAGTATATTTTGATATTTTGATCCCAAAAGGGGGTTTTGAGGTCAATAATGGAAATTATAAAATAATCCCTATTCTATTAACTCCGGCAAATCTTGTCAAAAGCAAAAACGTTGTAGGGATGTAATTTCTGAAATTTTTGTTTAAAAAATTCCCCGATAACCCACCCAATAAGAGGGAGGGTCAAAAAATGTAAATTCTATCGCTTTGAACAAAACTCAACCAAAATTTATATACATAATCTGTAGGCCCACAGAAGACTAGAAATGCAAAAATTTGCCAACCAAACTGGGATGAGGGAAGGGGGTCAAAAAATTGAAATTCCAATCGCAATTGGCATAAAAACGGCTGAGAGATATTCTTATGAAATTTTGTATTTGGATCAGATGTCGTCCAACTTAAAATCTGAGCTATAGAATATGTTGATATATTTTGCTAGGCCCGCCGAAGAATGCAAATTTTTTCAAGCTTTGGTAAACCACTCTACCCTGTAAAATTCATGATTTCCAATTTATATTTATTTTTTCTAAATGTGTGAAATATAATTTAAAGGAAATAATCAGATCGTTAACTTTCCCCCTATTGTTTTATGAAAAACAAAATGTTTGAATTGATTTTCCTTTTGATTTCCTTACGCGGATAATAAAAAGAATTTTTAAGACCGACTCTCAAGACTATGGAAATCCAGTTTCGAGTGGCAACAAATCCTTTTGAAAAGATTTTCTTTAACGCTACGCGCGGCTGCATTGTTCCTCCGAGTTTCTTCTTCCTTTAATCAGCGACGCTTTTTAATTAATTCGAAATTTATGGAAGGATAAAAAAAATAAAGAACAGAAAGATTCTAAAGAAAGGAAACGAGAGTGGAGAAAGAAGAAGTAGGAGAGAGAAAGAGAGAGAATATTAATAGTCAACTTTTGCTACAACTAGTTAATTGGATCATCTATTTATATATTTGTCTCCGCAGGGAAATTATGAAAATTCGCCGCCTCTGCAATTTTTAGCAACATTAATTTTTACTCTGGAGGCGAGACCTAATTTATCTCAGCGACACGAGATTTTTCACCTTGTGACATCCACTGCCTGTCTAAACATATGACAAGTAATATAATCGGCATAATTTTTTAAATTTTATATTCACATTTTTTTCTTTTTTCTTTTTTATAAAATAAAAACTGATTCTTCCCAAATGACCAGTTCAAATTTGTACTGTCACTTTGGATATTTATTTTTTAATCAAATTAAAGTAGGTGTTAGCCTTAATTTGCGAATAATTATTTTAAACTCAGATTCTCCACAATATTATTTAAAATTTTATTTGTACTCCATATCTAGATGAAAAGTTTCGAATGAAATAGTAGCGTTTATATGAAGATATTAAAAGAATGAAGGGTCGTCATAATACCAGGCCGCCTAGTTCGGGCATGTTTACAACAGAGGGCTCTGACTTTTCTCGTTACAAAGAGTATATAGTAACAGGATGGCCATTGAGGAAACAGACGCTCTATTTTGCATGCTAATTTCAATTTGGATAGATAATTATATACTACATTATATTTCGAGCTTAATCAGGAGAATAAAGGATCCTAGAGAGGTTAATCCGGTCACTGCGGTTGAACTAGTCAAGAGATCGGGAACCGCGAATTGTTTATTCTCCTGATAATCTCGAAATATAATGCAGATAATTATATAACTAACAATTCATTTTTTTTTAATTTAACACATTATATAAGTTTCAAATTTCGAAAAATACAACTAAAAAAATCATTTTATTATTAGAATTATCATAATTTTACTACAATCTAGTTTTGGCTAATCTCGATAAGTTAACAATAGAGACGCTTAATATATAAGCACTGGATGTTACACCAAAAAGGAAAAGGAGAGACTAAATAGGATTAATTCATTCAATGTAAAAAGTAGAGTGAGAAATTTCAAAGGTTTAGTCGGAGTCAAATGTACCTGAAGATAAGGGCCTTAAATGACTGATAGATAGTTGTAGGGAAACAAGTTCCTGACCTTATAGGAGCTAGAGAATGTGTTTGTTCGACATATATCCAATTTGACAGTGAAGGGGTGTTGAATGTTTGAATATCGCGTAGTTCTTATAAGAATTTAGGTCGTATTATTGATTTTACCTGGTCAGAACAAACAGCATGTTAGTGTCTATTATAAAGGTAAATGGTTGGTTCTGCCATAGCCATTATATATTAATTAATTTATTAATCAATTTCACAACCACTTATTTAATCTTAAACACTCTCTCAATCCCTCAATTTAACTTTTACACTTTTTTCATTTCGTATTTTGTTTTTTTCTTCATTCTATCTAGTAAAAAAAAAAAAAATGGAAAAAGAGAGAGAGAGAAAAAAAATTAGGAATTAAATAACATTAAGAAATTAATGCAAGGGAAATTTAATCCTGTATATTTTCAAGTTTAGACAAAGTTTAATTATATTTTAAATTACGTACTAATTAAAATGTCAATCAATATTAAATGATAAAAAAAAACATCGCGAGTGTAGGGGTGGCAGGGCCTGAGAGAGAGAGAGAGGGAGAAAGTGAATTAAACGGGGGCAGGAAAATAGACCTGGATTAAATGAAATGAAATATTCAAATTTAATTATAATCATAGACATAAATATAGTCCCCCTCAACTGTATGTAAATGAAATATACCTATATCGAGCATGGCTTTTAATACCTAAATATAGTTATTGCAAATAATATAATATGGTATATATACCTATATTGACTAAACTTCGTCTGTAGCTAATAACTTTAGGGGAAATTTAAGTTGCAATTTTATAATAGGAATAGCAACTTCCACTAAGCCCTTTTAGACCATACCAATCAATTTAACTTGCATACATGCAAACCGACAAGAATTGGAATGAAGAGCCAAAAAATAAAATTTTTGTAGAAGTATAGAACATAAACCCATTGTATATGGCTTAGTTCTGAAGGACTTTGTGATTTAAACATGATAAGATCTTTAGCTAATTATATACGAGTATGTATATTTACAGAGGCGGCTGTGGGCCAGTAGTGGTTAGAGGGTTGAGCCGCTGGCCTGAAATACGCTGGTTCGTGACTGAGTCTCGGAAGATCAGATATTTGCAGCCGCCTCCTCTTGGAAAGCAATGGCAACCTACCAAGAGTATAATTGCCTAGTAACCTCTCCAAATTAGCCGTTCGGAATCGGCGTTAAAAAGTAGGTCCCGTATATCTGTGTAAAAACAGCTAAACACACTCAGCACAGATAAATGTGGAGAGGAGCCGAAACGTCAGGGAGACCTGATATGGCACTTAAAGAAGAAGATGTATATTTACGGTAAATCATCAACGATTCTCTTTTTACCATCTTAATGCTATAGCGAGTGTAAAGTAAATTTATAAAAAGTCAGCCAAATATGAGTTGGAACATATACGGAGGGATTGTATCAAAATAATGATAGAATGAAGGAACAGTGACAGGTACAAAAATCACCCAAAAATGGTCACTTTTGGAACTCTCTCATCATACCTTATTTTAAATCGAAATATATTAAAAAAAATAAGCCTAATTCTACTTAAAAAATCTTTCAGGAATAGCAGCTCAGAGCACATGTTAAAAAAATATTTTTACTCTATAAAAAATTGACACTCCCAGAAATAATCATTTAATTAATATTTTAGTATGAATTTTGATTTTGGTGAAGGTATTAGATCTAACTTAAAGTTGATCTTCACGTTTGTATCTTAGTTTACGAGCCAGATAGATGGTGAGACAGACATGCATTTTAGCGACACTAATATGGTACTGTTTTACATTTGAACGGAACCCTAAAAAAGCCATTATTTATTGGATTCACAATTTTTTTGAAAATTCATAAAATTGTTAGACATGATTTCTTATACTTATATTTAGTAAAATTGAAGTAATTTTTGGAGATAGACTGATAAGTGAATTGAGTGGACATTGATGAGGCAGTCCAAAAAAAGAAGAGAATGATTTATACTATCTTTTTATTCATAAACCGACGTTTCAGAGACTATTCCCTCCCTCTTCAGGGTTTTGAAAAGTCAGTGAAGGAAATCCAATGCGACATTCCCATCTATCCTATAATTCTGCTGAGAATGAAAAACAATATATTATTGTTACTTCCACTGAAAGAGGAGACAGAGGGGATGTCCCATTGGATTTCCTTAACTGACTTTTCAAACCCTGAAGAAGGAGGGAACAACCTCGGAAACGTCGGTTTATGAATAAAAATATAGTATAAATTATCTTTTTCTTTTTTTGGACTGCCTCCTCAATATCCACTCAACTTATATTTAGTATTTATTTCTTATGGATTAATAAAATACGTTATTAGAAAATTAAGGACAATTATTAGTATAAAGCTATAAGGGGGTACACTTATCTTATTCATGTATCACTTTTAATATGAGTAAAGACTAGGGGTTCATGTGAGTAAGTTTAGTTGACTATTTCTAAGCGAAGCAAGCATTCGATCATTTTTACAAGTCAAAATATATTTTGATTAGCAATTCCATTTAGAGGATCCAATTTCATCCTACAGCAACAGTTGTGAAACAGAAGTAACCAAGAGAAGAAACATAATATACGTTTGCATATGAATTTGACAGCAAAATTGTTTTAGGTCTCTTCTAGTATATATAATAAAATATAAAGAAAATGTAATGATAGAAATGGATGGAGAGAGATAGAAGATCTATATTCCTTCCAGTCAATTTTTCTTTATATATTTTTGCATAAAACTATTCCCGGTTTTTATTATGATTGTTCATTGAGGTTTCTCTTTATCCACATGGATAGAATAAAAAAAAAGAAATATTTGCTCGATACGAATGCAAATGAAATTTAATTTAATTTTATCATCCGGAAGTGAATCAGCTCAATAAAAACAATTCGCTAAAATGCAAACAAGTATTTTCTGATGAGGCCTACGATAAAGATCTGCTTTCGAAAGGTGGATCTCTAATGAGACCTTACATTACTCCATCAATTGGACGGACGTCGACGACGGTTCATTAGGTTTATTTTTGTTCAGTTGTGGTCCTGGACCTGGACCGGGAACCAAGCAGGAAACATCTTTCATCTGCGCTTTGACCGAGCCGGCTTTAAAAAAGTGTGTCTGGCGCTTGAACGCGAACCAACGCATAACGTAACAGAAAAATGTTTCAAATTGTTTCGCTATTTAGATGAGAGAATTTTTTTCTATCTCTCTGGAACAGCTCCATTAAGTAAATAATCTCTAATCTTCAAGTATCAAATAATATTTTCTGCTTTTTAGGACACACAGGAAAATTAATTTTTTCATTAAAATTTAAAAATATGCAAATCCCTAAAATATATAGCCATCAATTGACGTTATATTCACTTTTTTTTAATTTAAAGAAATAAACTACTATTTCTATCATCTAAAGATGAGAAAAATACGAGATAATTATTAATAAGTACTAAATTAAGCTTATTTTTTTTAAAATAATTTTAATATCAAATTTTGAACTACATATTTTTTATATTCTATTTATTAAGTACATTAAAATTTTTGAAGTGAAAACTTATTTAGCGGGGATAACGAGAAAAGTTTATAAACCGAATGCGTAATATTAATAATTACAAACTCAGCTTTAAACTATTCAACGAAAAACTAACTTTTTATAAAATTTTCTCAAATGTATAGTATTAAAAAACGAAAAATCACATTCAAATTCTAGCGGATATGGTTGTATAATCTTTGTATTAATGCAGTGTTTCTCAACATTTTTTGGTTGACGGCACACTAAAAATATCTGGAATAATTTGAGGCACACCTAAATATATAAAAAAAAGTAAAAGTTGTATGATACAAAAAAAATGTAGTAATTAAAAATAGTATTTCAAATTTACAAAACCAATTATTTTATTATAATTAAATAATTATTTGTCAAAAACGCTCTCGGCACATTTGACAATCTCTCGTGGCACACAGGTTGAAAAACACTTGCTTAAAGAGTCCAAAATCTAAACAGTTCTCCGCATTGAAAATACAAAAATTTTGCTTATAGAACAGACTTTCTACGACAATTTCTTTTTATGAATTTAATTTTTCTGTTGAATGATAAAAATGATGAAAAAAGTCAAAGCTTTTTCACGACCCAGTACGTTCGCCAATTAGAACAAGTATTTTTTCACATTATTGTCTGAATTTTATTGAAGTTCAATTAAATATTAGTTTTCTCTATAACGAGTATAATTTTGATCCCAGAGCAAAAGGCCATTCCTAGAATAATAGAAATTAAAAATTGAATCTTTAATACTCTGAACAGGTCTTGACTTGTATTTGAAGAGATTCTTGCTTTTCCTTCGCTATAAAGGAAGAAGTTAGATAATTGTGTCCATGCCCTTTTTAGCTATTTTCCTTGATCGGATTCTAATAAAAGAATCGCCCCCCGCACATTTATTAATTAAGAAAAAAAGTGAAAAATTCTCCAAAGCTCGCGTCGCTAGATATGCTGTAGTAATTAATAATAAACTTAAATATAAAGTATTTATTTATGCCTATATTTGAATTAAAATCTCAATAAAATATTCTCTTTTTGCATTTTTGAACCAGAACTTTTAAAGCTAGAAATCAATGTCGAAAACGAACGCATGAACAATATGAAAGAATGTTAATGGATATTTTTATATATGAATAATTAATAAATAATTATATGTATTGAAAAACTAATTTATTAATTCATATTGTTTTTTTTTCTTCAGATATCTTATCAACTTAGCTGAAGATAACAACGCCTAGCAGGCTGAGGTACTTTTATAAACACCTTCTCTCTTCTTCCAAAATATCCTGACCAAAGTCTTAAGCGCCCGAATACTGGTATCTTATCTCCAGTCCTCAGAGTCCTTCGGGATTTTTGACCAAGGGGAAGACGGGGCAATAAGGTAATACGCACCAAGATTTCGCACTCAGTATGGGGGATGGTTAGGGTGAGGGCTCTGGGATGGCAAAACTATTATAAACTTTTAAATAAAGACTTTACGAGGTTAGATTTCCTTTCGCGCGTTCAGCTCTCTCACACGCTCTATCTAAGATTATTTGTATTCAATGACTGGCTTTAAATATAGAAAGATTGTTATTATATTATATATAGTAGAACCCGCTCTGGTCCCTTTTTCCTTATCATATTTTTATCATTATCACACTTCACTCCTCACTTGAACTCTTTCTCATAATGATCTAATAAATACTATTCTATTTTATATGTATATATTATTTACAAAGCTGCCATTTATACCTATATATGTATATCCCAAAACATACAATAATTTTCATATTTGATTTTAGATTTTTTCATGAAATTTAATTTTAATTATTTTTTTATTATTTTCAAATATCCTTATAAAAACAAAAAAACAAAAAAAAACACTCTTTTCGCTCGGTTATGAATAAGATGTCATAGTAAGCTGTGCAATATTTCTTCATCTTATATTAAAAAACTTATTTATTCTACATTTTAGAATGATAATCAATTCAATTAAGTGAATTTTCTGATGAAACGAATTTTTATTTCTCGGCCTTATTTTAAAATTTTTTCAAAAGTCGTAAACTATTTTAATCGAATTTTGAAATATTAATTAGATTTTTTTGAAATATTTTCAAAAAATTATATTTTTTCACAATTATTTATTATATATTCACTTTTATATTCACAGAAGTTATCGGCCTTATTTTTAATAAAATAGTCTCAGAGATCAGATGTGAGGTCACAAAAATAATAAAAATTAAAATTCCTTTAAGTGTAGATTTCGATTTAATGACGATATTAATAATAAATATGCAAGAAATGTGAGTTTTTATTATTTTTGTGCCATCACCCTGATCTCCGATAAAAATTTTTTCAATTAAAAAAAAAAATTAAACCTAGATAAAATGAATTTTTATTTCCCAAGATGTTAAACTGAATGATATCACTTCATTTATAGGATTTTTCTAAATTTATTTTATTTATTAGTTTTTTGGAGATAGTATTTATTATCATTAATTAGAGCGTTATGATTTCTCTGTTTCTATCAGATTTTCGATAATTTTTTTTTTAATTGCGGATTTTTTTATGATAATTATTCAAATGAAAAAATCAAATTTTAATACACTACTGTGCAAAAAATCGAGCTATCAATAAAAACTAACATAACAAATAACTAACATATTCAATAACTATGGGTGAAAATTTTTGAATTTCATAGTAAAAATAAGTAAAGTTAAATTAAAAGATACAATTGCAAATTATCCTACTTTCTCAATATCACTTTAAATTTAAATAAAGTTTTAATAATAGATCAAATTCCATTTGAAATATCAAAAAAATGAATCATTTTGAATTAAGCATCATTGATAGAAATATAAAATATACAAAATGGATATTTCTGAAGTCCAAGCAGTTCAAATTGTGTGCCTAATTAATCAAGGGCTAAGTCAACAACAAGTGGACAAGACACTTTCAATAAGTAATAATTTCAATAATGTATGGTTACTTGTAAAGAAATTAAAAATGATTTAGTATTTAATAAAGTTTTTATTGGTGGCTCGATTTTTTTGCACCGTAGTGTATTTACTTACTATTGAAACAAAAATAATTTTTTGATATGATAGCACAACTATTACAACCAAAACTATCCTAAATATTCAAATTTTGGATTTTTACAATATCAGCTACGCATGATGATGAATTTGATAGGACAAACAGTCAAATCTTAAAATTTGATTATTTAAATAATTCTGTAGACAAAAAAATGAGCTATTGAAAATTATGTACCTACATGAGAATAATATTTTTACAAAAATACTACTTTTATTCATAATATTTTTATTTTTGTTGTTGAGTTTTTGTGCGAGCGAAACAAAATAATTATTTCTCTAAGTGAGGGAAGAGAGAGATAGGATAATGAAAGGATTAGGATGACTTTAAAACAAATCCCATTCTGAAAATTAAATTTTATTTGATGATTTGTCAACTGGTTATCCAACCATAATATATGTCGAGATAATTCTCAACATTCAATGTGCGAGAATTTGCATAAATATACCTCACCTAAAAAGAGAGATATTAAATTTATTATATTCCCTTTGTGGGATAAAGATGAACGGTGCACATGAGAATGGATAAATAATGATTATCTCTTACAAAAGCCCAAATGATTATGCTCGTTTCTGCTGTTTATTTTTTATTTAACATCACTTTGGTAATCCTACTCTTTCATAGAGTTGTGGTTTTTATCAAAATGATTTTCTTTCAAGTAGACACACTTGGAAGTGCAGTAACGCAGATGATTCCTCTTCATTGAGTGAGTCGTTAAACCCGTAGAGAGTCTGCAAGATGAGCTTGCAGATTAGATAGCAAACATCGACAATGTCCCTTGATAGATGCCAACCAACATTGGCACCAGACCAATATATGGTACATTTGATAAATTCATTCTAATTTTTTCTGCTAAATCGGCTTTGTATCTACCCTTAAGCGATATAGTCGTTGCAATTCTAGATTAGAGAGAGGGTTGCAGCTCGCAGTTTAACTATGTTTGTAAAATGGCTGAAACACGACGGGAATTGGGCTGAAATGAGTGAAATTCTTGACGCTCAACCGTCCAAAAACTATTCTTGAGATAGAGTGATGAATTTTTGAGATCTTAGGATAGGGAGGTTTGAACAAAGCAATAAAATAAAAAAAATTATATTGGTAGCATTAATCAATGTAAATATTTTACTCTCAAAACGTGATAAAAAATTCGTATGGGAAATATCAGTGTAAATTGAGGAGTGAACCGCGACCTAATATGCTGTACACCTACTTCCACTTGTACTTCCAAATATTTGCAAGTACTTCCAAATATTTCCAAGTAATTCCAAATATTTCCCAAGTACTTCCAAATATTTCCAAGTACTTTCAAATATTTCAAGTACTTCCAAATATTTCCAAGCACTTTCAAATATTTCCAAGCACTTACAAATATTTCCAAGTACTTCCAAATATTTCCAAAGAGGTGTACACCTACTTCCAATCGCGGATCACCCCTCGGTGTATCTATCTTAAAAATAATCAAAACTTTCATTCATGTATCAGACTTGTTTTTGGGTTAGGCCAGTGGTTTTTCACTTATGGGTCACTAGTTATATTCTTTGGGTCATTAACCAAATATTTTACTATTTTCGATAAGTCTAAAAATATATTTTAATTTATTCAATACTAATAAAGTGAAAATATTACAAACACGTGTTTTTTGATTAAATTTTCCTTGGATCGAAAAGTACCTTTGTTTATCTTAATTTTTAAAAAAGATATCATTGTAAAAATGCAAAAAAGGTGCTTAGGTATGATCTAAAAAATAAGTTAATTTGGCTTTTTTTGGGTCGCGGCTTGAACATATTTCTCAAATTTGGGTCGCGGCTTAAAAAGGTTAAGAATCACTGGGTTAACCGATTACTAGAGATGGGTCTTCTTTAATATCGTAGGAAATTTTTTTATCTAAGGTAGTTTCAAGTCAAAGCTTTCTAAGTTGTATTTTATAACTAATTTTTAATAAAATGTGATAAAAATATGCAAGCTCAATTCGATATTGAAATTATCTACCCACTTAAGAATAAAAAATAATAAGAATATCACAAGAGGGTTTCATCTATTAGATTCCATGGAATGAATTATTGTCAGAAGGTTGTTTTGTCCCCCCTCAGGAATCGAACCCGAGTGCCAATAACAGTAATTCTCGCAATTTGGCACTTGGGTATGATTTCCGCGGGGTCACAAAACAACTCTTCTGACATATAATTAAAATTAATTTATTTCATCGGGTCAAGAGACACCCTCTTGGGATTTTCTTAAAAATTTTAAATCTATTCCTACTTGAACTCTCTTATAAAAAATAATAACTTCTTGGTCGACTTCTAGGTTAGTGGGGCTTCTTTCTATATATGTATATATATAATTACATTCATCATTATATTTTATACTAAATCTAAAAAATTCACATTGATGATCTAACAAGTTAACTAGTTTTTGTTTGATGAAATAGCAATTATTTAACTGTGCGTATTAAAGCTGGCTATTTGGTTGTCTATCCACCAGGGGTTTATCGAACAACCTATCTAATGGCGAATCGGTTTTGAATAATTCATTTCTCCTGTTTCACTACGATATCCGAATAGAACTATGAAACATCAGAATTGTAGCGGAGTTAATTTAAAATCAAGGGAAAAGAGAGTTAAGGACAGAATGCCAAATAGAATGACGCAAAAGAACGCCAATGAAATATTACAAGTAATGAGAGCACAAGTGGGTTTGATTGAAAGTGAAAGGAAAACCCAACTGTCAGAGAATATGGAAAATCTACATAAATATTAATTTATTTATTACTGTATAAATATAAGAATTGATTTGTATTTAAAAAAAAGTGTTCCACGCCAAGATAAGAATTTTAATTATTATGTAAAATATAATAAGCTTGGTTAAAAATAAGTGAATTATAATAAAATCTTTCACCTAGAACATACACACCAACTCCTTAAAAATAATTAATATTTCGGAAAAAATATAATTATACATAATTTTTTATAAGAAGTTTTTTGTAGATTTTATAATAAAGTGTTTATATACATATTTTTCATCAACAGTGTGTGAGCTGTTCTTATCAAATTTTAATTATGAAAATGGCAAAAATACAACACCTAATAAGCACAATTAGATAATTAAGATATGGTACACGATTCTTTCAGTTTTAAATCCTAACATTGGTGGAAGATCGTAAGGAACGATGGTTTTTAAAAGACTTAAAATGACGACTTCCTAACAAATAATAGCATATTTATTTAAATAATAAAAAAATACTCTAAAAATATTTAAAAAATTAAACTCTCATAGTCAATTTCTCACATTTTATTCATAATCGCTAAATTCAAGATTTCTAAATCAAAAAAGAACACTCTTTCACACCAAAATATTAAAAAAAAAAATCATTTTTAGACTCGCGATGACTTTAAAAAGTAGAGATTTGTAATAATCGAATTTTTCATGTTACAAGATTTCCATCACTCATATAAAAATTACTATTCATATATGACTCGTTGCCTTTTATAATGCTATAAATATGACATTTTAAACAACTTTCATCTAAGAATAAATACAAATATCATAGAGAGGTTAACTAACCAGTAATAATATTAATAATAATTGCATTTTCAAAGAACTTTCTTGTTTATTTAAAATATACATTATAATACAATCAAGCGTCTGAGTTTAAAATTGAATATTTCAAAAACTATTCTGGATATAGAAACAAGGATTTTGATGTGAAAACGCATCACTAATAATAATAATAATATATTCAACGAAAATTGAAACCACTCTTTGCTGTGGTAATCGGTGACCGGAAAAATCTAAAGAACATATAGATATCTAAGTGGTTAAAAAAACGACATTTTGGTTTTGTCAAGATCTATTATTTGAAATACAAAAATTGAAAAATGTTAAGAACAGAGGAAGTCTGGCGCATTTCATCCTCACAAAAACAAAATTTCTTTGTTTTGTGAGGAGATGTATTAATCGTTAATGGCAAAGTAAATTTAATTAATATTAAAATTGAAAATTGAAAACTTAGCTGTCAGGTAATGAGTATACCTATATATTTTATGACGTCACCGTGTATCGGTTTTTTAATGTGACTTTTCAATCAAGCTAAAACCTTTTAGGCTGAAGTACAATCTCTGGGCTTAATATGAACACCCATGTTTTAATTTAATTAACTAACCCCTTTCAATGTTAACATTCGAGGAAAAAGTAAACACTTTTTCAAAATGTGTACGCTTAGTATTCCTGGATGATTTTTTATGTTAGTGTGTCAATTAATACCCCCAATAACTAATAAAGACAAGTTGTTGAAAGTTCTTTCTTGTGCAAAAATATTTGTATTTCTAAAATAAAGAAATCGATTTTTTGCTTACTAGCTTCAGAATTTGCGGTTAATACTTATAAAATATTACCAAAAACGAATTATTATATAAATTGATATCTAACGGTTGTAATTAATGAGCTTTAGTTAGACATATATATGTTTCTAATAATAAATTACACCTCTAAGTCAAGTTTTAATTTTAAATTTATAGCTTAAAACGTTCACTAAAGTAAAATTGCCAAACTTCAAAAATTTTCGAAGCTTGAAAAAGTTTTCTTCTCACTTTCTTCCAATTTTACTATTGATATTTAGTGTTTTCGCTAATAGGCTAAAACATGAATTTAAATAATAATTCGTGGAATCGCCATCTCCATTCTTCCATAGAGGTCGTTTATTATGTAATTATAGGGTTTCAACAAGAATAAGAGAAAAGCATAAGCCGTTTTAACCCTTGGAGGTCTTCACCTAGGGATAGAAATGTCTTTGCGAATTACATTCAAAATGATTAAATAATATGGAATTATTAACAACGAGATTTTTATAAGTTATTGATTTTTAAAATTTTTAAAATAACAGAAAATAACATTAAAATTTTTAAAAGTTTAATCAAGGGAAAAAAATTATATCAAAAAATTGGAAAACTCTGATATTGAATTATCTAAACCTAAACAAAACAGTGAAAAAAACTCTAGAAATAATTTTTCTTCACGTTACAGCTAATACTAACTAAGAAGGGTAATAATAATAATAATAATAAGAAATTTCGAGTGAATTATAATTTCAGCCTCTCCGTCGAGTAAATCAAGTAATAAGCCTAGATTAGTAAATATACACTACCGACTATTGTAACAGTTTGATGAGTTTATAAATACAGAATCTATATAATATAAAAAATTAGGTTTTTTCTGTAGATTGGTCCAAATTTTTGTTGCACACGTTTCAAGCAAAGTTATGATCGAAAACATGCTCAATAAAATTTCTGTCTGTCTGTACCTATGTTTCCGTGGGTCCAGGGGAGTGGGCCCAAGGGACCAGGGTGGGGGTCTCGGGGATTGGAGAGAGGGTAGGTGGGAGTTCAGGGACAGGGATGGGGGTCGCGGGGGTTTGAGAAGAGGGTGAGAGTCTTGAGGAGAGGGTCGGTGGAGTCCAGGGGCAGAGGATGGGTTCCAGGTCGGTGTGGCGGAGGGGGAGGTCCAAGGGGTGGAGGGGAGTCCAGGGGGTGGATGGGGGTCCAGCATAGCCCGGGGCCGAAAGTCTAAAGCGGGGCCCTGCGGTGCCCGGTCCCGGGACCCACCGGTGCACCTGGACCCCACATTGCGGGGCTATGGGGTGGAGAAGGTGTGGGTCCAGGGGCGAACCCCTTTGGCTAGCTAGAGGACCGCCGAAGGAGGGCCTCGCAGCTAGTGGTGTATAAAAATATAGAAATATAATAACAAAAAAGGATGTTAATGCCAATTTCAGCCTTAGAGTTAGTCTCGGACTTCAAAAAATATTATCCTCGATCTATAAAATGACGTTCAAGTTGTAAAATCAGGCCAGATAGACAATCCAAGTTATATGATATTACGATTTCACTAGGTATTTTTTTTATGAATTTTTTTAAGCCCAATCAATTGACGAAATCGTAAAAACTATCATTCAAAATACTTTATTAACAATATAATAAATAACCACCAGATTATCTAATATATAGTGTAAATTTACATTTCGAAAGTATTATATATTTATCATTTAATAAATTGAAAGATAAACCATAAAGAATGGTGCCTTGATGATTTTACCTATTCATATATTTCGACACTAATCTGAAACCATCTTCAGCCTCCCATTTAAAATTCAAATAAAATTCCAACCTAAATTTATTAAAAAATAAAAATTTCCTGATTGTCTATCATAAATTCGGATGCGAATTTCAATCAATTATAATTCCACTTTAAATTATTGGAATTTATGTACCTTGATTAGAATGTAATTTATAAATTTGCTTCTTTTTTTTCATAAATATCGAATGTATTTATTTATTACTTAATATCGAAATTGAATCTTTGAACGTCACGTGTTCTTGCGACGGACGAAGGGACAGCGGCAATAAAGTCATTGCCAATGACCGCCATTAAAATGTAAATTCGCAGTGAAATTATGGGAAAGAATTTGATTCAAATTTATTTATTCGTGATAATTCTTCCTTGCTGGAGCATTACTTTTGAAAGTTTACAGATAAAATTTAATTTAAACATCAACACGAATGGCTAGCTAAAATATTATTTTATCAGTTCGGACGGAATCGCAACAGTCTATATAATAAATTGGTGCGCTCACCACACGATTTCAACTTTAGGTTTAATTTATTTTAAGGTTGATACAAGTTCATAAAAAATAAATACTTAATGAAAGTACTTTTACTGGCTTAGTGTGTAGTGGATATTTTTATTTATAATGAAGGATGTAATTAAACATTTGCTTAATTCCAATGGTACCCACTGAGGAAAAGGAGCTGCAAACCCTCGAAATATTTTGATCTATTAATCACTTAATTAAGTAAAAATCCTGGAATCAAGAACATTTTTTAATATATCCTTCATTATAAACTAAATATAAGTATATATAAGAAATCAATTCCAACAATTTTATAAGCTCTCAAAAAGTTTTCGAGTCCATTAGGATTGGTTTTTTAGAGTTCAGTTTAAAAGTAAAACAAGATCATATTAGTGTCGCTAAAATGTATAGTATGTCTGACTGTATGTCTGCCAGTGCAATGAAGTTCGCAAACTAAATTGGAAAAACTTTAAATTTTGAAATTAAAAATATTCGTATTCGCTCAAATCGAAATTAGTATTAATGTTTATTTATTTATTTACCCATAAATACACGATATACATTCATACGTCGTGTCCTATAGAGTTGACAAGTCAACTGTGCATAGGACCAGATTTATATTTATAATTATTCAATTTAATAAAGTAATACAATACAAATATGCTGTCACTAGTATTAATTCTAATTAAAGTCCATATTTAAACACATCACAAGGGGATCCATTTAGTCAATTGTTTTTTCAAAGCTTTCTTATTACAAGATATATTTTTAAAATCATTAGGTAGTTTTTTACATTTTAATCAAATGATTATTTTGTAAAAGCTTGAGGTTTATGTGGGGTTAAAAATAAATATATTTTTTTTAATCAGTGAGTGTGACGTATTGCTGTAAAGATCTCTAAGTAGAATTAAGTTTAAAATTTATGTTGATTTAAAAAGTGGTCGATTTTAGATGATTTTTGTATCAGTTAACATTTAGAAACTGCTTTTAGCTCTCGAATTTCAAGATTTTTAGAACCCCTCTTCCCCAGTGTCACATTTTCATTGAACCCCCTGTATTGTGACGTCACACTATCACTTTTATACTCTATAGTAGATTTTTTTTATAAATTAAACTCAACTAAAGCGATTTAATATATTTTAAGTTTAATTTTTAAAAAATTTTAATCTGACTATTGTAACATCACAATTTTTAAAATCCCCAGGTCCCTTGTCACATTTTTTCATCAATCTGAGATGTCTCCTCCCCCCTGAGTGACATAATTTATGGGCGCCCTCTTATCAATGTCAAATAAGAAAGAATTTTTGGAAATGGAACATATCAATGAAAAATTTTAATTCAGTTTAATTTTAATATTTTAATATTAATTAATAGCAACATTAGTGTTTAAACAATGGTGTCTGTGGTGTTAAAAAAATATTTTGAAACCCCCGGAAAAAATTCCTAGTTACTTGCCAGTCTCATACAATTTATACGATATGTAAATCATTTTTAATCAATCATTCAAAGTGACTGACATTCTATTCAAGAATATAATTATAAAAACAAAAAAAAAAAAAATATATAAAAACAAAAGTGAATTTCTCTTTTCGTCTTTTCAAAAATTAAATACAAATACGAGAAATTGAATTCGGGAGTGATTGAAAGAATTCGACTAGACACCATCTGACAAGAAAGAATCACTTGGCGTGCATGTCATTCGAAGGTCTGCCTTTTGTCTTTTCCACTGCGATTCTCTGCTTTTTTTTACTTTGGCATTGAGGGGTCAGGGTGGAATCGGGCCAGGGTGGTAGAAACAAAGAAAGGAGGCGAATAAGAAAGGAAACCCACCCCCGCGATCTCTCGTAGGGGTGCGCAAGAAAAACGCAATCCCTGAGACGACGTTTCGATCGGTCTTTGTATAACTCACTAAGGGTTAAAGGAGTGGGTGAGTGAGTGGTTTGGGGTGTGCCCCCCACACGGGGGGTCGATTCGAAATCATCCCCCCAGCTCTGGGAAAAAACGACTTTATCCCTGGCAAATCCGATTCTCTCTACGACGATGGAGAAGCAAAGAAAAGAGAAAAAGAAACTGCCATCAGCCAATTCTTTAAGCACGCCCGATGGAAAATTAAATTCAGCTTACAATCGCATCTTAATGGGTTGAAATATCGTTTCCAATGTCGCGACTATTAAGTGCATTGAATAGAGATTAAGTGGAAGAGCCATCGGATCAGCGGGCCCCTTTTTTTTTCTTTTTTTTATAGGCAAATCCGATTTACCCATCATCATTGTTTATCTCTGAAAAGAGTTTCTCTTCAATTTCCATGTTTATAACTTTTAATCAGCTCCTTCAAATTTAAGTGTGTACTTTTGGATAATTTTCGTGGGCGTGTTTCTCACAGGATGTCCAAAAACTTATCTCTTTCCCTGGAGAAGAGAAAGAACTGCAACTCTAACTCCTGATAAGTTAAGTGAGTTTATTTTCGTCCTGAGGACATAATACAAACCAGTTGTGGTTTTTCTTTTTCACTTTAGCTCTTAGATAAAAAGTTAAAGATTCGAATTCCAGCTCTCACTGAAAATATACAATTAAATCAAATAATTTTCACCAAAAAATCTATATATTATGTATGTTTATAATGCCGAAATTTCAGTAATGGTAAATGGAGAAACAATAGAATTTAAAAACTAAACTAATTATCGACTAGATTCAAATTGATTTTGTTCAGGAAGAATGGTTCTAGGTGAAACATATTTAATAAAATTTAAATTTAAATTTAAAAAATACAAATTATTAGGTTAAGTTCTTCAAATAAAAGACACATTGGTTATGATGACCAAGACTATCTATATATTTTTCTATGTGAACTCCCAAAAATGGGCTCATAACCCTATATAATATAGATTCTTGCTCATAAGCAATTTGTCTTTTATTTGTGGAACTTACCTAGTAATTTACGTTTTTTAAATTTAAATTTTTTTAGATTCAATTCGGTTCACTAACTACCCTCATTGCTTCAGATGCTTTTATTTTATTTTTTGCATTTTTTTAACAACTAATTATATGATTTTGATTAAATCGCTGTTTATCAGAAATATAAATTTGATCTCGATTCGATTGTTATATTTTAATTATTTTAAGTTTTCGTATCTTATATCTCGCATCTTTTATGTCAAATATTTATAATATGTTTGGGTACAAAAGTGTTGAGAGGCTAGAAAGAATTCATTTAGATTTTAATTTAGCTAAGTTCTTCGAAACTATCCCTTTGTTTCAGATGTGTGTATGTTTCGCATTTTTTTGAAACCACTATAAAAATGTTGTTTTAATCTCCAAGTTAAGCAGGTTTTATAATATTTTCTTTTAATGTGTAGACATTTTATCTCGATTCAATTTTCTTGTTTTATTATATATTTTTGTATCTTTTAGCAAGTATCAATGTAATTTTGGGTCTATATGTGTATATCTTTGTGTACAAGAAAGAAAAGGATTATAATCGATTAAATTCAAAATCATTATAATCAAACTGGAGGCCCCTTATACATATATGTGTAAAAATTTTAGGAAATCAGTTTGGTAGAAATAAGTCGAAATTCGAATATAAGTTTTACCATCAAAAACACTAAGTCAGAGGAAATAAAGCTCTTAATAAAAACTAATTCTGGCCAAATGACAGTATAAATTCAAAAGACCTGCACTATAAATATCGTATAAAAGTGAATCCCATAAGTCCGATCAGATTATTATCAGCTAAAATAGGTATTAGGTGCATGGTAATTTCTAATTACATTTTTAAGACTTCTTTCTTTGATTTCCAGTATTTTTTAATTACTAAAAAGAGATATTGATTAATAGAAACACCTAACTTTTAAAAATATCATTTGACATCTGAAGGAGATTAAAATATGTATATATATATAGTATCGTAAGCTTTATTGTGGATAATTTGTATTTAGCTTGGTAAAAGTGGGCTGAAATAGGATCACAAGATTCTACCCAGACATATCAGTCATAGAAACCAAGTTAAATAAGGGAAAGTAATAATATTGATTTCTAAATAAAGGGGGAAAAGTAAATTAAAATAGTTTTACGCACCGACTAATTTATTTATTCTTTCGGGTTTTGTTGAAAAATGTATCTGCATATGACACAGATAGATTATAAAAAAATGGCTTCGATACCAAATAATAATCATTTCTCGTTTTTCTTTTTTTGGTTTTTTCATGTATGAAAACATGATGTTATTTAAAGTATGTTTGTTGTATATAAAGGGTAGTAAATACAGGCGGGTGGCAGGATGAAATAATGGCATTACCGGGGAGTGCACGCCGTGTTCATTTAATTGTCTGCGCCGCCGCCAATCATTCTGATGGGAATTTATTCTGACCGCAATCGCATATCAATTACAGGTATGTCAGTTAGATATTCTAACACTACTATTGTTTAATTAACTATTAGCCAAATGAATTATTGAACAGAATATATATATTCATCGGGGAGGTAGAAATTCAATTACTTCATCAATTATGTTAATGCACTCTCAGATGTTTTGCAAAGAAACTTTTTTCAATAACTCCAAAAGAACAAAAATTAAAAAATTGGATTCATGTTTACATAGTTAGTGGAATAGGGTGGAGGCGGGTGGTTGCGTCAAACTAGTCGAAAGACTGTATACTGTATAATCGATAATGATGATGAATATTTATACCATTTCCACTATCTCTTTTACCCATGATATATATCTTTATTAATTTATTGTAGAAAGGGGAAATGTTGCAATTGTAGAATTTGAGTTTTTAGACCAACACCAAAATAAAGTGCAAAGAATTAAAATTCTTTCAAGAATCGGAATGCTTTTGGGTAATTTGGTAATTTGTCAATTTTTGTCAGGTAACGGATTGAGCTAGAAGACTTGAAGCAAAGAAAACGTGCACAGTATTGATATAAAAATGGGTGTCGCATTTCAGTGCATAAGCTATAACCGTTTGATAGATGCCCATAATACAAATTAGTTTATTCTAATTTTCTGTGATTTTTAACCGTAAGTTTTGAAACTAAAAAGCCTAAAATTTGATCAATTCTTAGTTTTAGAAATCAGCACCATAACTGACTTTGAAGGGTCCTGCGCTAGATGTTAAATTCAGGAACTTTTTTTTTAAAATCATCAGTAGTAATTATTCTGATCAGATAAGAACTTAAATTAGTTATTAATACTAAAGAAATTTAATTTGTTTTACTATTTTTACTATGCATTTTATCTGTCGCGGGAAATTTTTCAGGGCCCCCTATAGTCACATTCAGGTACCTGTCTAGATAACCCTAGTAACACAATGTTTCAAACTATATAGTTACAATTAAACACCCATATAGATTCTCGAGATCTGTATAGCCACTATATAATTTGAAACATTGTGTTACTAGGGACACTATTAGAAATAAACACATTTTTTCACCATGATGAAGTTTTTACGACTTTCTGTTCTTGAGTTATTCTGGGTATTATAATCCAGAAATGCAGTCCCACAGTCAGAAAGAGAAACCAAAAATATACGTTAATGATTTTGACCTATGTTTAAGATATTTGTAAATTAGAATAAGTAAAAAAATGTTCAAATCAGCTTATAATAATAATAATAATTCAAAATTCTTGTGATTTATATAGAAAATTTTAGTTAGATTTTTTATTTGCACTACGGGAAGTCAAGATTTTATTTTTTTGTTTTTAAATCATGAAAAAACTTTAAACTTTAATAAAAAAAATCGAAGTTTTAGCTTCTACGCAGATATGTTCTTTTCCAGAGAGATTACTGTTCGCGTGTTTTACAACAATTTAATTAACATGATGCTTTATTTTTAATCTAATCATAGGAGTCAAACTTATAATTCGATTAATTCGTTATATTCAGTAGGTATTGGTTAAAAAATAAATAAATAAAATATCTTCATCTAATAGTAAACCTGTTTTAGAATCACCATCTGAATTTTTTATCCTTAAGATTTTATTAAAAAAAATTTAAAAAAAAATTACTTTTATATATATAAATAAATATTTGATTATTTTGATTGGAAAAATGATTATCTATTAATTACAAACATCTATTTTAATTTTTCTTTGGTTTTTCCCTTTTTATTATGGTGTTACTTAATTGCAAGATGATATATTAAATACATTTAATTTCTATATAAAAGTAATGATAAAAAAAAAAAAAATCACATGAATAATAAAATGTGATCAAAGATTGACTAAAATTGATTTGATTAATTTATTAAAATTAAAATTGATTTAATAATTTTTTAATAAGAATATAAATATAATAATTAAAATAAATATAATAATTAATAAAATAAATATAATAATTAATAAAATAAATATAATATTTAATAAAATAAATATAATAATTAATAAAATAAATATAATAATTAATAAAATAAATATAATAATTAATAAAATAAATATAATAATTAATAAAATAAATATTTAAATAATTAAATATATAAATAAACTGATGAGAAAAATTTAGAAAATTGAACCAAATCAAGGTCCTTGTTTTATATTTTTTTTTCGTTTTACTTTCATCTCCAAGTTTAAAATAATGTTAATCATCCTTATCAAGATTTATAGTAATCTGAATTATCTATACATGCGAAGATTTGTATGGGTCTCATGTTTTCCAAAGTCTATCACTGTTTCTTCTTTTGGGCTTGAGAAAGAATCTTTTTAAAGGTATCATCCTTTATTCTATTTATTTCTTTTTGTTGATAATAATAAAATTAATACCTAGTGAGAGTAGTAGTATTCTTTTTAGTATTTTATATAATTTTTAGAATTTAGGATCTGTTGATCTAAAGAAAATATTGTCGGCCTCAACATGATGAAATTTGCCTTGTATAAATAACAAAGTGGTTCGCCTGAAAGATAGTCAACTAGACATACTCATACAACCGACAGTTCCACCAAAAGAGTGATTGTTTCAAGTAGAAAAGAGTCGATTTATGGGCAATGATATATATTATAGAGTAATATTAAAAATATTTTAGAATTCAATGACCCTTTTAAACCCGGAACAAGGAGGGGAGGTCCCCCAAAACATTGTTTTTTAAGAGGATGAAAATGGCAAAATTATTTTATTCAAAATTTTATTTTTCATTATCCATGGCCTTTCTATCTACATTATAAAGTAATATATTTAATAATAAGTTTAATCTAATATAATTTTATAATTATTAAAGCCACAAGTAAAAAAAAATATATTTACTCAAACTATTATAAAAAAACTTGTTAAATTTACTAAATAACTTGTTAATTGTTTAAATAACTTGTGGTCACGTTCATTAAACTTGTGATTTTGGGGATAATAAATACATCTAACCGATACATTTTATGTTTGTATTTATTTAGTTTACGAGCCACAATAATATAACAGACAGACGGAAACAGTGTAGTCAGAATAATCGGTTTCAGCCTTAATTTTCTACGGAACCCTAAAAAACGAAGAAGATTTAATCTCAAAATTAGGGAATTGTAATTCTTTATATTTTTTGTTTTTACACATACCTACATTTATATACACAATAGTTCAAATTGTTGATAGTATTAGAATTTAAATTTCTAAAGATGTCAACCTCTTGGAATTTCTATAAACATACATTTATTTAATTTCTGGTCGACAATTAATTTTTCCACTCAGTCAGCTGCAAATGTCAATTTTTTTTCTATTACAAATCGTCAGCTAGAAAATGCTACTTAAAATGAGGGGCGTCAAAAAAGATTTACAGATCCAGACATTTGCGTTCATATTTAGTATCTAAAGAAATGAAATTAAAAGAGAGATAAAAAGAAGCTCCCTAGAAATAATATTCGTTTCTTAATTAGATAATAAGACATTAAATAAAGCCATTAGTCTCTCTTTAAATTGTCGATTTAACTTAATTGAAATCTAAATGTTTAACCATTGAAAGGGCGGGGAGTTGTTCAAAACGGTGGATCGTGAATTCAATCACCTTCGAGATATAATTATGTTTCAATAGAGGGGCGGGAGGATGGAGAAAGGGATATATATATATATACAGAGTAAAAACTACACACACACACACATCCAAGAACGAAAAAATGTAGAGGAAATTTCACGATTGATTATGATAATGATAAATTTATATTCAACGAATGGAAAAAAAATCAATTTAATAGCTTGCGCTAAAATGTCCGACGAATATGTTAACAGGTGATTATATATTTCAAGTAGGAGTTTTTTATGAAAGGATCCTAACTTAATTTAGAAAGCTACAATTTCCTAATTTTTATTTAATAGCCAAGCCGATGAAAATTTCAAAGAGATAACCAGTGAGCTCTTTTAATCTGGTGAAGGATTATTTTAAACTCAAGTTCTCTCCACTATTATTAAACACTTTATATGTACTAACTTATGTAGCCGATTTAGATGAAGCGTTTCGGATGAAACAACAGTGTTTATATGAAGGTATTAAGGGTGGAGGGTTCATAGGTCATTATGCTACGCCGCCTAGTTCGGGCTTGTTTATAGCAGAGGGCTCTGATTGACGTTTCTCATTAGAGTGACTAAATATATAACAGTGTGACCATTGGGATGTATGTTAAAACGTCATTTTGCCTTTTTTGGTTGACGGCACACTAAAAATATTTGGAATCATTTGCGGCACATCTGAATATAAAAAATGTAGATTTTTGTATGATACAAAAAAATGAAGTAATTACAAATATTATTTCAAATTTACAAAACCCATGAAATTTTAATTATTTGTCAAAAACTCTTGCGGAACTTTGACATTCTCTCATGGTACACAGGTTGAGAAACACTGGCTTAGAGAGCCCAAAATCTAAACAGTTCTGCGAATTGAAAATTCAAAAATTTTGCTACAGAACCAACTTTCTTTTATGAATTTAATTTTTCTATTGAATGATAAAAATGAAGAAAAAAATAAAACTCTTTCATGACTCAGTACGTTCGCCAGTTAGAACAAGTATTTTTTTCATATTATTGTCTGAATTTTATTGAATTTCAATTAAATATTTGCTTTTCTATAACGAGTATAATTTTGATCCAAGAGCAAAATGCCATTCCTAGAATAATAGAAATTAAAAATTGAATCTTTAATAGTCTGAACAGGTCTTGACTTGTATTTTTGCATTTTCTTGGCTATAAAGGAAGAGGTTAGATCCTATCCTCACCCTTTTTAGTTATTTTCCTAGACCGGATAATGAAAGAATCCCCCCCCCCCCCGCACATTTATTAATTAAGAAAAAAAGGGAAAAATTTGCATTTTTGAACCGGAACTTTTAAAGCTAGAACAGTGTTTTTCAATCTTTTTTGATTGACGGTACACTAAAAATATCCGAAATCATTTGCGGTACACCTGAATATAAAAAAATGTAAAAGTTGTATTATACAAAAAAAAATGAAGTAATTACAAGTACTATATCAAAGTTACAAAACCCATGCAATTTTAATTATTTGTCAAAAAACCTCGCAACACATTTGATAATCTCTCGGGGCACAAAGATTGAGAAACGCCGTACTATAGAATAGTATGTGAATTATAAATAAAGACAAAAAATTGCTAGTTCTCTAAGTATCTAAATTTAAAGAAGAATACAAAATGGCGTCTTATAACTCGATGGCCACACTGTTACTTTATAGTCACTGTAGTTATTATTGAATACTTATCCAAAGAATCAATATAAAAATGTATTTATTTTTATATTTATTTAATGTAGGTTCAGTCAAGATATTAATAAGTAAATAGTTTTTTTTTTTGGCTTTTCGGCCTTTCTAGCCATAAGCCAATTTACGATACTATTTTTTAGCTTTGTCTCTACCCCGAGGGTCAGATTTTAGCCGGATGCCTCGAGTCGGATTCGAACCCGGGTCCACTTGGTTAGCAGGATGACACGCTACCACCTAGCCTATTCTAACCCCCTAAAATAGTTTTTAATTTTATTTTCTTCTTTCACTATACAAAATATAAGGTAAAATCATTAGTATCAGGGTGTCGGCTTAAATTCGACTTCACTATTGTCCCGCTGTTAAAAAAAAACATACAATTTAGAGTACAAATTTCAAAAAAAAAAATTGCTAAAATTTTGTATTTCAATTTTGAAAAAAGTAGATATTAAAAACCGTTAGCAAGAAAAAATATAAATATTTATGAGTAGTTTAATTCAAAAATTTCTTCTACATTAGCAACTTTCAAAACTTTATAATAATACTGTAATTCTTTATAAAATTATTATTATTATCAATCAACTTTCAATATAATAATATATATACTAATATATGTATGATTAGTACTTCATTGTTAACTGTGTTAATTTAATTTACCGCCGGAGGTGAGAGTTTAATCTTCTTCGATTTTTCACAGGCCAATTTTAAAATGGAACAGACCTCGAAATGTTCTAATTCAATTGATTTAGAAATTTTGATCTCTTTCAAACTAAATAATCGAACCGAGCACTTTTTGTTATTAAATCAAGACGAACACGACACAATTCTACTCTTGTAGATAATCAGTTTGAACCTCATTGACCTTACCTATAAATTTTTGATTTCAATGCCAGACAAAAGGACAGGACATTTCCTTTTAGAATAATTCCTTCACTTTGCCACACTGTGGAAATGTAACAGACTATAAATGCTTCCTTTTATTACTAACCCTATATCTTAAGCAAAACTGAAAAAATCATATTCAAATACATCAGGAGCATAGTAATGGGGACCATGCTCGATTACCAAAAATTATATGGTTTTGAACAAGCATATGAAAATATAATATTTGTTGTGCCTTTGTTCAATTATATATAGGTTGGCTTATGTGTGATTTAAATAAAATTTCAACTCATAATAAAATTAATCACAAAAATAAAAGCTTTAATAGCTATATTTCATTTATTTATTATTTTTCGAAAACGACAAAAATTCAGAAATTATATAATTAATCGATTTTTTTTCAAATTTCGCCAAATTCTTTCGTTTTCAATATTTTTCGCATTACATTATAATTCATAGTCATAACTATAATTATGTTTTTTAGAAATAAATCAAAAATTTTTAAAGGTTTTGAAAAATTTTAAATCTATTTTAACCATTCTCGTATTTATATTTGATATACTTATGTATAATGTATATTGTATATGTTTATTTGCATCAAGCAGAGGACAACCTCTTTGATTTCAGTTTATGAAGTATTTTTTATCTAAATCATGGTTCTCATGATTATAATTAAACCAGATGCGAAGCCCGTCTTCGACTGGCATCTTGCTGGCCAAAGGGCTACGCCTCCTGAACTCTGCATTGGGTTAAATTTTCTAATTTTAATGAATCTTGAACTATTAGTGGGTTATAAAATTAAAAAAAAAATACGTCGGTCTCGTCGCGCGAGCCGATTATAATAATAAGTATAGAAGATAGATATAGATAGCATGACGTTTGGTGACTTTTCAACCAGTGGATGCTGTACAAAAAACCCTTCATTTTTTGAAATATTATTTTAATCTTCGCTTTTTTTTTTTGCAAATTTCATCGAATACGGTATCATTTCGTTATTTTTCAAATTTAACTTTATTATATTTTTGGCCTTCGCCCCAAACGGATACTACTTTGTGTGAGTGAGGCTAGGAGTCAGAAATTAAATCTTGTGACTTAAACTCCACAGTCTCTGAGCTGGAAATCGACCATCTTCTATAATGAATCAGTCTGTCCTATAAGAAAATCTTAAATTTCTCCTAATTCTATTGCTATAAGCAAGCTATGTAGCTATGGCTTGTCTATAGCGCTCTTAGTTAAATCCGATCTTATGTATTGAGAGTTGTTAGAAATGAATTAGTCCAAAAATTCTCAAATCATCTTTATTTATTCCTTTTTTGCATTATTTCTATTTTAATAGTTCTTCAACGTGAACAATTTTTATTCGACCAAAACTCGTCTTGACTTGTCTTTGACATGCTTGAACTGGAAGATATACCAGGCAGGGACTTCAAACCTTCTATCTTTTACGGAAAAATCATTCATTTAATTGCCCCTTGAAACTATGCAACAATTTTATTTCATTTCGAGAACCAATATACTTTTCAAAACAAAAAAATGTTTTTGATAAAAATATTTGAAATAACGTATAATAATTTGAAAATTTAGGGATCCTCCTGAAATTTTGAAGTCGATCATACATTAAATGTTTGAAATTTTAGGGATGCGACGCATCCACAACATCCATGGACCGCACGCCACTGATAGATTGATAGATAGATGTTTAGTAAAATAAATTGAAAACTTTAAGAAAAACAAAATTTTATTTTTGTCCGAAATGAAGGTAACTCCATGAACTATCTATATATATATATATATAAATATACAAATAGGTATATGTAGATTCTTTGATTTTTTTTTTAATTTTCTGTGAAGTAAATCTTAAAATACATTCTTAGTTTTTTACATTTTTTTTTCTTTTTTATATGAATTGCCATCCATATTCTGTATTATTCAAATTATTTATTCTTTGAATAATATTCAATCAAATTAAATTTTATACTCGTAATTCCCATAGGAAGTGATGTATCGGAATGGGTATGGGTGGGGTTAGCAAGCGGGGGATGAGGGGGCGGGGCTTTTCCAATTTTCTAAAAATACCTACCTCTTTCTTTCATCCGTCTTAGAACCTTTCATTCAAATTTTATCAATTAAGTTTTAGTTCAAGATGCGATAAATAGTTCTTAAAAAATGCTTTGATGTCAAAAAAAAATTAAAAACCGTTCATATGATTAGCAAATTAGATCCAGGAATATATAATTTTAGTCGTGATGCGAAGTTCAGAGGTTGGGATTTTATCCACCTACGTAATGCATTCTCTCCGGTCTCTCGAAATGGGTTCACAAATTCAGTTCTTGCTATCTTTGGGAAGGCAGGATACAAAAGTGGAATAAATGGATACGATAAGCTTCATTAGTGAATTCTTTATTAAGAACGAACTAGAAAGCGAGGAAAACTGGCGAAAGAATTGATATACGGGCAGCAGATGGCTATATTCGATTCGATTTATAAGGATAAGTAAAAATTATTTCAAGAGTTAGTAAAGAACATACGGTCATGTACGAATAGAACTCGGATTCTGAAGGTTCTATATCTAATATATATGGGTATTTTATAATTTATGGGAAATAACAGATATTTATTATTTCAGCCTAATTATTATAGCTGATTCAAAATAAGTTAAGAAGTTTTTTTTTTTTGAAAATTTTGTTATCCTCTGGTTTATAATGTTTTAACCTCTATTAATTTTAATTATTTTAACTTTGCCATACAGGGTATGGTCAAGTATTGTAATAGTGCATGAAAAAAGTGTGTTTTTTTATTATTTTTTTTCGAAATATCTCAAAAACGGCTGAAACTATTTTGATAAAAAAAATTGGGCGACAACCATGGCATTTCGGTCAATAAAAAAGCTCTAATAAGTGAACATCGAAAAAATTATATTTTTCGAGATAATAACTGTTTTGTCAAAGTGTCTGTTAGTCTATTAGGTTGTTATTCTGTTAGTCTGTGCGTTACCAAATTTTGTGGACAAGCTAGCTCCAAAACTAGTCGGAATATCAAAACCAAATTTCACATGTAGTTTTGGTGCTTTGAGATTATGAGCTGATTAGATTTTGGTGCATATCGACCCAAAATTAAGGTGGGGGGAGGGGGAGTTAAAATTTAAAATTATAATATTTTCAAACTAAAAAAACAAGAAAAATGAAATATAGTATAAAATGAACCTTTAATAACGAAAATAAATGGGGGCAAAAAATGAAAATCTAGTCACTTCTATGAAACTCAACGAGAAGATTATGGTAAAGTCAAGCGGATAGTCATCAGAACGTGTCAATTTATTTAATACAGGGTGCTTTAAAAAAATGTATACACACTTTGAACTTCCATAGAAAATTTATTTACCGTTCTACAAAGTTAAATTTCAGGAAAATAGAAAGCTGAAAGTCCAATGTAAATGAAACATAAATAACAAATGTTAATACTGTTCAAATTGGTGACCTGCAGCATCAATACAATTCCGAGCACGAGTCACCACCGATTCTGTACATCGCATCAAAACGTCCAATGAGACCTCTCTACACACTGCTTGAATCTCATTCCAAAGAATGTCTAGGTTACGTGGTTTACGTTTGTACACCTCATCTTTTACTGTGCCCCACAAGAAGAAATCCAGTGGTGTAAGGTCTGGAGAGCGTGCTGGAAACTCGATTGGCCCCCTGCGTCCTATCCACTGGCCCGACAAATTTTGATCCAGGTAAGCTACATTTTTTGAAGCACCCTGTATATACGGGAAATCAGTCAACTGTCAAATCAATTTTGAACAAAGTGCTTCAAAAAATGTAGCTTACCTGGATCAAATTTGTCAGGCAGGTGGTGACCAGGGGGTAATCGAGTTTCCCTACCTCTCAGAGCTACACCACTGGATTTCTCTTGTGGGGCAAGTAAAAGATGAGTGTACAAACGTAAACCACGTAACCTAGACATTCTTTGGAATGAGATTCAAGCAGTGTATAGAAAATCTCATTGGACGTTTTGATACGATGTACAGAATCAGTGGTGACTCGTACTCAGAATTGTATTGTCTGCAGGTCACCAATTTGAACAGTATTAACATTTGTTATGTTTCATTTACATTGGACTTTCAGCTTCTATTTTCCTGAAATTGCTTTGTAGAACAGTAAATAAATTTTCTATGGAAGTTCAAGTGTATACATTTTTTGAAGCACCCTGTATATTATAAAAAATTAATTAATTAATATTTTTTGTAAATATGCATTCTGAAAGAAAATATAGTATAAAAAATTAATTAATTAATATTTTTTGTAAATATGCATTCTGAAAGAAATAAAGTAAAAACAATTATTCCCAGCTTATATCTTACTAAAAAAATACCTAAGATAATATCTCCAAAATGTGTAAATCGTTCTTATTTTTCGTTTTTAACAGCATATCATGAACGAAATTTAATATTTTTTTCACAATTATTGAAACAACCCAAAAAGTAGAAAATTCTCTAAAATTGTAATTTTCGACACCTCTTCTTATTGTTATTTTAAATTGAATCAAATTATGTATTTAAAAATACAACTTTATTCTGATATAAAAATGCAATTCGCTGATAATAGCAGAGTAAGGATTTCTTAAGAAAATAAGAAATTGTCACCTACTGAATACAAGTTGTTAGTTAGTTGTTATTATAATATGCTAATATATTATACTATATATATTGATCTAGATTAATTTGTAACAACGCTTAGAGAAATTTCTCTAAAAAAATTTCCCTCTTGACTAGAATCGAACCTACGAACTCTTGAACTAAGGTCCTCTGCTTTATCCACTAGACCAATCTGACATTAATATTTATACCATGATTTCAGTTACTAAAACTATAAATTTTTGATTTAGACTTTGTGTCGAGATAATATTGTATTCATTTGAACTCGAATGAAAATGAAAAAACACCAATTGATTTTAAATTAAAAAACATTGAATATATATTAATTAACAAGGCAAATTTGAAATATAATTGTCAGCTAGGATTTTAAACTGACAGCTCCAGTTGATTTTCATTAACCAGGCAAATTTGAAATATAATTTTAATTTGCACTCAAATTTTGAGATGAAAGACTCTAAAAGACTTTAAATTAAGAAACATTAAATATATCGATAATTATTCCTCACCCCCCCCCCCGCCCCGCCACTCAAAAATTTAATATTCAATTCGCTTTTCTTTGCGCACAGAAGAAATTATTCACATCTTATTTGATTTATATTTTATATATTATTTGTTTATTTTTTAATAATTTGCACTATTATTTAATTTTTTATATTAAATGACACACAAAAAAACCTAAGCAAAAAAAATCAAGTCTTGGCGACTCTGATTTTTACCATCTGGATTTGGGGATCCCTATCATATATTTACTCTATACACGATTTTCTTCATTGATTCTGCTTTGAATATATCATTAATAATCAAAAGTATATCATTAATAATCAAGAGTTATAACTACAGTGCCGTGGTCAAATAATTTAATACACCATTATACAAAAGCAAGTACATTTTTCTCATTTTATTTTAAACGTGGTTTTTTAAGAGGAATAGAATTTTTGGACCGAGACGCTGCCCGCCAGGGCACCAGCCCGGAGGGGCCGAGCTTCGAGGGCACGCACGAAAAGCTCGTATTATAATATGCTTGCAGAGTTGACCACCTTGAGAAATGAACCTGGGTGCTAAAATGTTATCTGGGACATTTGGCCAATAAGAGAGGGTGGAATCAACCCTTCTGACATAATATAATAAAAATCATCCCTACACAGTAGTTGACTTGTGTTTTCTTTAGAAACTTTATTCTACTTAATGAGCTCTTTACAGTGATATTTTTCACTGTTGGTTAAAAAATATTTTCGATACTACAAAAAATATTTTTTAATTTCGACATTACAAAAAATATTTTTAATAAAGTAAAGAAAATTTTAAAAATTTTAAAAATATAAAATTCTAGGTAGATTTAACAAAAAAAATTTTGAAACCTACCTAGAATTTTATATTTTTAAAATTTTCTTTACTTTATTAAAATATGTTTCACCAAGAACCTACATCATACTCCCTTAACAAAAAAAATATTTTTTATTTTTGACTCTACAAAAATATTCAACTCACCTTATTATATTCATTTTATTTAAATTCTATAAAATTTATAATTTTAGGGGAAAAAATATATTTTACTTGAAAGTTTCAACCCTTTATCATATTTAGTCTGAGGTACAATGTCTGTCTGTGATAGACAGACCGACAGATGGACATTGTAGCTAGATAAATAGAGTCGCGTTATACGTTGGTACGGAATCCCAAAAATGCCACAGAACAAATCATGAAAATGTAACATCCACGAATAGATTATTCAAATGACAGAGATAGACAAACATTTCTATCCCGCACCAGGGGTGTTAATTTTTAGAATAAACAGAAAATAATGAATAATTTAGCGGATAAATTTTTAAGATTCTAAATTTAGTATCCAAATGAAATATTCATTTAGTAATGAAAATAATTATTAGAGAGAGACAGAGAAGGTAAATGAATAATCCAGAGCCGACGTTTAGGTCCGAGCGAGTGCAGAACAAAAGGTCCGATCCGTCATCTGGACAGTCCCACTTCCTTTCTTTTAATGGAATATTCGAAATCTATATTTTCTTGAAAGAATGACCATTTCAGGAGGGAGATGAAATGGGAAACGTGCGGGCGATTGTTTTACCAGGGGTGAAGGGAAGGCCCTCCCCGGGTTTGGCCCGAAATTACGCAATAGAGTCACGCAAATGGGCCCCTCTAGCTCACCTGCACCCACGATCTAGGGTCCCTTAAATGTGGGGAAGTATTCATTAGAAAAGATTTTATGCATCCCTATTATAGACCCGTTTTCTTTAGCTTCGGTCAAAGAGTGAAATCCGTCCGCCATTATTCTCTTTAGCGATGCAAATTATTAATTAAAACGCTTTCAATCATAATATACAATGTGAAACGACAGCCCTGATGGGGTGAACAATGGAGGGGTCTGCTTAATTGATATTGTGCAAATAATTGCGGTGGAAAATGTGATTATTTAATTTTAACGAAAGGAGCAAAGGTAATGAAATTTTTTTTTAGAAATTTTCGAGAATCTTAATAAGTTGAGTGGTTTCTGAAATATAACAGGTGCAAAAATAAATTTTTCAAATTTGACGAGTTCACACACTATAATTTTAAAATTACTTAATTTTATTAAGAAAATAATAATGTTTTATTATATTTTACGTTTTATTTTTTGTAGAATCGAAAATTAAAAATAATCACTGGCTGTTGGATATCACATGTATCATATGAAATCATTGTAGGTACATAACACGTAAAATATAATTCTTCAAAAATTTAAGTGAAGTAGAATTTAAATTATATAAATTAACGGTGGGAGGGTGGGGGGTTTAGAGAAAGATAATAAATAAATACAATAATTTTTATCGATTATTAATATTTATTTGATTAATTTACCAGATAGCTCTGGTTGACCATCTTCAGTAGTAATTGAAAAAAATTTTGTAAAATTTTTTAAACAATTACACAAAATAAAACCATACAATTTCACATTTATACATACAATTTCGTTCAAGATTTGGAATTTGTCACTTTGCATACATCACTCATCCATAACTTAATAATATAGATATTAAAGCAATTTGAACAGTGAAAGTTTTAAATAATATATTCAATAATTTCTTATGTTAATTCTAAATATTTAGAAAATTATTTTATTATTTTTTGAAAAGGAAAAAAGAATTGAGCACCACCTCGGCAGGACTTGAACCCGCCTTCTCTCTCCTATAGCCGAAGAGTGGCTTGATCACTAGGCAACATCGATATTTCAATATATTTATAAATATAATATGTCAATGATTAGAATCTAATTTGATCTGATGATCAATTAAAGATTCTTTTATTATATTATACACCTTTTTTTGAAAAGGATAAATGAATTGAGCACCACTCCGGCAGGACTCGAACCCGCGTTCTCTCTCCTAGAGCCGAAGAGTGGCTTGACCACTAGGCAACATCGATATTTCAATATATTTATAAATATAATATGTCAATGAATAGAATCTATTTTGATCTGATGATCAATTAAAGATTCTTTTATTATATTATAAGCCTTTAACACATTTTTCTTAACATTCATACCTGTCCAAGCACACAATCAAACAAAAACACATTTCCAACAATGACACAATTAGACTGTAGCGATCTATTTTAAAATTCACACAGTCATCAAAATTTTTTAATATATATTGCTTCTCTTCGTCCAATTCATCTCATAGTCCAGAATTCTTGTGTTTTCGAAATTGAAACTATGGCCATTATCAATGGCATGAATGGACAAATCGGAAACTAATATTTCCATTGATCGATGACACATGTTCCTTATTCCCTGTCTCAAAAATCTTGATGTTATTTTTTCACCAATATATTTATGGATTTTTTTATCTTTTTTACACGAATTACACATATTCATTCAATTTTCAGAACTTCTGAAGATGGTCAACCAGAGATGACCGAAACTGCCTGATAAATTAATCAAATAAATAATAATAATCGATGAAAATTCTTCTTCTTCTTTGTGCCATATCAGGTCACCCTGACGTTTTGGCTCCTCTCCACATATACCTGTGCTGAGTGTGTTTAGTTGTTTTACACAGATATACGGGACCTACTTTTTAACGCCAGTTCCGAACGGCTAGTTTGGAGAGGTTTACTAGGCAATTATACTCTTGGTAGGTTGCCATTGCTTTCCAAGAGGAAGCGACTGCAAATATCTGACGAGAATCGGTTTCGAACAGCGTACTTCGAGTCAGCGACCCGACACTCTAGCTACTGACCCACAGTCGCTTCCGGTGAAAATTATCATATTTATTTATTGCGACTAAAAAACCCCTTTAATTTATAAAATTTAAAATCTATATTTTAGGTATTACAATAATAAAGTAAAAACAGCCAGTGTTTTTTTTTCAATTTTCGATTCTACAAAAAATAAATCCTCTCTAAAATATATTTTTTTAATTTTAATATTTTTATTTATTTATTTATTTTTTCAAAAAAATCACTTGTAAATTTTAAATCAGAATCTTTCTAATATTAATTTTTACCTCTTATAGACAAGGCAAGTGAAGATAGAATGATTAACATCGTAGAGATCATTTAGGTGTGTAGAGAAGGAACCGTAAAAAGAATATAAATTGTGATTCAAATTTTTTCAAAATTTTTTCAAAATATTAAGTTATTTCACTTGAAAATATGTAATTAATTACTAGTATTTAATAAATATATATTTAAATGTTTTAGGTATGATATCCTTAAAAATAAAAATGTTTTGATCTAGAATAATTGAAAATATATATATATATATACATATATCGTATATGTGTGTTATTAAAAGAAAATAGAAGTTGACGTTGAGTGAAGTTAACCGTAGTTCAATTGGTAAGATACTCCATTGTGTTTGTGCGATGTCTTACATTTTCATTTTAAGCCTCCAAAAATATTTTCTTACATTTCGTGAATTAAATTTTATATGGAAATACGAAAAATAAAAATAATATCTTAAGAGTTTTGGATTTTTTTTTCTTTTTTAATCTCAAAAGATTCTTCCAATAAACATTTCGACTTTAATTCAATCTCCTTTTACGTAAAAACATATTTATAATAAATTGATGACATCCTACAAAAAAATAAACTTTTCCTTCGATTAAATGAATATCTTGTTTTAGATTTGGTAAATATTCATATTTTTATTCAAATTTTTTTTTGTTTTCTCTCTCTTTCTAAATTAAGTTATTGGAGGTGGAAAAAAAAGTTAGATTAACTTTTCATGGCGTGTTCGTTGCCGCGAGAATCGCACTAGAATTAGCGTGAAAAAGTCGTCCCTATATAAACCTTCCCTTGCAGGGCTAAAGCCCTTCAGCCGGGGACTTCGAAGCCTCCGCAAGGCAACCCCTAATTTATTTACCGGATTAGAAACAGAGTAGGCATAGTTATATTTTCATAATTCTAAAATAAAGCTAAAAATATGACATTGGGAAATCCAAAGAGAGAGAAAATTTAATTATCTTTGTTTCCGAAAAATTCTAAAATATGGATCGTAACAAATTTTATAGTTTCAAGGAGAGTTAGATATGAATTTCGAAGTAGATTAAACTGATACATTTGTTCAAGATTTGATTTTGAATAGTTTTAATTTACTGTAAAATTAATATCTAACTCATATAAATATATATTATATAAGATATGTAGCTGTTAAAGCTTATATTTTTGTGATTAAAATAAGATATGTAGCTGTGGAAGCTTGTATGTTTGTGATTAAAACCAAGATATGTTAGCTGTTGAAGCTTGTATTTTTGTGATTAAAACGTCAACCCTTAATATATAATATACTCATATATATATATATAGGTTATTAGAAATATATGATATACCAATTTGTTACATAATATAATCTTGACTGTCGCTGTTAAGATTTTACATGGAGCTTATCGAGATTCAGAAATCAATTTTTCGGGTTATATTAAGTAATTGGAAGTTGTCCGTAAAGGAGAGGTTCTGAATCTCGATAAGCTTTACATAAAAACTTAGGCGAATAAGGCATAAAATGCATATGTGATTAGAAGGACAAATTTAGTTTTAGATGTTTGGTATAATTTCAATAAATATATGATATTATAATAAAAATAAATCATTATATATATGATTGAAAGAAAGGGTAGGTATTTTATTTCAAAATATTGATTAGTTATTGCCAAAGTAATTAGTTAAAACGGAAATTTCGTGATTATAAGAAATACAATCGCTATAAGAAATACCTAAAATAGTATTCGATCGAATTGATTGAAAGTAAAGAAATAGAAATGGACAATTTATTTATTTAAGCAAACAGGATTGCCATGAATAGAATTGAAAATTTGGTTTTCCTAAGGTTTTATAAATTGGTGGGTGGTTTTCACATACCTATAGAGGTATGTTAAAAGTTGAGGTATATATTTTTTCCAAAAATAGCCAGAAACCTTTACCAATTATCATACAATAATAAATTATTTATTATAAAAATTTAAATCTTAGGATATTAGGTTATTAGGTATGTAAATATTTTTAGTATAATTTTCAAAGTTGCTATTTCATTTGAAAGGAGCAGTTTCTTGTTTTAGTAAGATGTGAAAATGGAAAAAAATTTCCAAAAATTATTGATATATTATAATAATAAATAAGTTCCATTTTCATCCCTGATTTTGATTCTTAAGTTAATAGAATTGTTAAAACTTTTATTCAACATCAGAACAAGAATTTTACACATCCCTACATATGTGATTGGAACTTGGTTTATTGTATTATATGTGATTGATTAGTGATTAATAACAATATTTAAAAAAATTCTGACGTCAATTTGTATCTTCATAATTTAAAAAATACATTTGTTTTTTATTATAAATGATTGAATTTATTTTTATAAAGTGATTCCAATAAAGGGGTAATCTTTTGAATTTATTAAATGTGAAAAGAATGTAAAAAATTAATACTTAGATTTTATTCAAATTCAAAATTTCTAAAAAAAAAAAGAATTCTAAATCACAATAAGAAGTGATTGCGATTTTTTGTGTCGATTACATTTGAGTTTTTAAATTAATTATTATAATATTATTTTTTGTTAATTTTGACTAATTATCTGTTATTCAGGAAGCCTTTAGCGAATTTCAATTATATAGGGGAAAAGGTGGTAGCTCACATTACTTTTTTATGAAAAATAATTATACGTTTAATGAGGTAATTTGAATGCTGTGCATGAGAAAATAATTGACCAAATTGATCAAAGAAATTAATAAATTATTTTTATATATTGGATCATGGTTGATTTCTAATAAAACGTGAATTAATCGAATTCTATAGGCAATGCATTGATTATGAAAAATTAAAAAGTAAAATTTTGCTATTATTTTTGAAAATAAGAATGATTCTCATTTTTAAAGGGTGATTTCATTTGAAAGGGTAGTTTCCTGATCTCTTAAAATGCGTAAGTTTTTAATACTAATAATGTAAGAATGACCGAAGATATTTCTTCATAATATTTCTATTATAAATACATAAAGAATTTCTTGAATTTGTTTCTCTATTATTGAAATTCCTAAATCTTTTTTCAATATCAAGAAGAATTTATTATGATATTTTCAAAATAAAATTGATATTAAATTAAAGAATTTCGACTAATTATCTGTTATTCAGACGCCTTTCAATTACATAGAGGAATAAGGTTGTTGCTCATATTATTTTTTTGAAAAATAATTATACGTTTAGTGAGGTAATTTGAATGCCCTAGAGGAGAAAATAATTGATCCAAATTGATTAAGAAAATTAATATAGTATTTTTATAAATAAGGGTTGATTTTCAATAAAAAAGTGCCAATATCTGGACTAATCGGATTCTAGGGGTGAACAAAACCAGGTTAATTGGGATGATAAAAGAGATTAGATGTTTTTTGAAGATGAAACTCACAAAAAAGCCAACTCCGTTGATGCAATGACAGCCGATGATGAAATTCAATTAAAAAACACTAATCCAATCGCAATTGCAAATCCACTTAAAAACTATAATCAATTTAAGGTGGAAGTTCACTGGCAATTCGATTATCGCTTGGGGCTCGTTTATGCACTGTTCATTAACACAAATCGTTAAAAAAAAGCCGCTTTTTCGAATTTGATTTCCACCACTTAAAAAATAAATAAATAAAATCAAGTTTCGTTTTTTTTTCTTTTTTATTGTTAGTAAACAGAACACAAAATACACTTGTCAGAGGCGGCACATGTGGGAGGGAACGTAGTACACACGTCGTAGCTGTCCCGGAGTGCCGAGCGGCGTGGATTTGCTGTGCTTGGCTAAGCGGCGCATCGACGACTGCCGCTTCTGATTGCCAGTTGCGAGCAGCCGCGCCGCGACAGAGGCAGCCGCGACCCGAGCGCCACACCAACCGGTGGAGAAACGACCAACTTGGTGGATAGACCCCCCGACTCAGACTGGGGTGCACCGCACAGGTGCCCCTACCGCTAGCAGAAAAGGACTTCTAAACACGGGCCTTTAAAAAAGTATTGAATTCACTCGAAATGTTTTACTCGCTACTCAGGAAATATTGGATTCACAGAAAATTTCTTTTTTGCCCATTGTGTTGAAAAATGTCAGATGATGGGGGATTTTGCAATTTACTGCTTATGCGAAATATATTTTTAAATAAATTCTTGATTATTTTTTATTCTATTAAATAAATAAAGTTCTTTATAAAAACAATTATAAAACGTTTATTAATATTTCTAACGTTTAGGGAGAACAAAATATGTTAAAATCCACAATCACAATACTTCTTCAAGGCCTTTTAGAACAATGAAACAAACAACCCATTGTCTGCCTGGGTATAAAAGGAAAAGGGAAACCTTTTTTAAAACCTAAGAATGGGATTTGTCTACCTGAGAATAATTAATTTGATTACGAAAAAACCCATCAAAAACAATTTTGTCGAAGATGAGACCGTGACAGATCGAATTGTCACCCCAAAAACCCCCTAACCCGTGAATTTCATCAAAATCGGTAGAGTCGTTTTCAAAATATAACCATGATACAAATATATAAACAAACAAATATATATACAAACAAATAAATATACAATTTTTGCTCGTTTAATAAGAGTAGATAATATTATAACATTTTTATTAGGGAAAGAATTTAATTGAATGTAATGGAAGGCAGCCCAGGGGTAGTGACGAAAGAAAAAATTAACACATATCAAATAAGGTGTAATTTATTGGAATCCTTCCTCCTTTCCTTTCAAACCGACGTTTCGGAGGATTTTCCCTCCTTCTTCAGGGTTTCAAAGGGTCAATGAAACCCTGAAGAAGGAGGGAAAAATCCTCCGAAACTTCGGTTTGAAAGGAAAGGAGTGAAGGATTCCAATAAATTACACTTTATTTTATATGTGTTAATTTTTTTCTTTCCTCACTACCCCTGGGCTGCCTTCTCATTACATTCAATTAAAATTTCTACCAGTCCGTCTCTCTCCAGAGAAAATTTCGTTGCAAAAAAAAAGAATTTAATTTTTAGGACAAATTCTAAGATTTAAGTAGGGTCTTTAAAAAAGTATTGAATTCACTCGAAACGTTTTACTCGCTACTCACAGGAGATATTGAATTCACAGAAAATTTCTTTCTTTGCCCATTGTGTTGAAAAATGTCAGATGATGAGAGATTTTATCAATTGTAATAAGAAAATAATATTTTCGTTTCACAAAAATTATAACATTATTATTAGGGAAATAATTTAATTTTTAAGACAAATTCTAAGATTTTAGTAGAAATATTATTAAATTGCGATATCAGAGGAGATTCATCCCTCAGGAGTATATTACGATTCAGTGAGAGGTTTTTTGTTTCGAGTGAGCTGACTGCCCGGAAAGCATGTTGGTTCTCAGGTTCGACTCCTGGGGGGATGAATCACCTCTGATATCGCAATTTAATAATATTTTCTACTAAAATCTTAGAATTTGTCCTAAAAATTCAATTCTTTCTCTTTAAAATTGATTTGTTAATCTGAACCCGAGCTGATTTTTTGAAAAACATTCCAACTATTTTCAAAAACAAGATGCTCAAATCTTTAGTTTTATTATTATTAGGGTTCGGTCGATATGCACTAAAAATATGAATTTTAAAAGGAAATATGCATTATAAATCCATAATATCTAGTGCTTGATGTCTTTAAACCGACTCAAAGAACGGGTAAAAGAAGAAATAGTCAATAAATTTATTGGTCTGTATAATCAAACACATTTCTACACTATTAATGGGTTATTAATTGGGTTAAGATCACATATAAATATTTGATAAAGACCTACCTCTTTTTCGCATATTTGGCAAAATATTATTTTACAATCAGTCGTGACTGAGTGCATCGTCCATAACCCACTTACGAAACAGATTTTAGAGGAATAATTTTTTGACATTTTCAGTTTCAATAAAAACAGTTTAAAATTAATGTTAACGATAATAAATTTAAAAAAATTAGGGTATTTTATTTTTTTTAGCATAATAGAACAACTGCGTGATTTATTTCTCTTTAAAAATTTAGAGAAAATTTTAAGAAACAACTTCAAATTATTTAATATAAAAATAATGTTTTCAAAGTTTATTTTTAAAAGAAATTTAAAAAAAAATTTTATTTTTAGAATAATTTTCATAAAAAATATTATTTTAATTTAAATATATTTTAATTGTTTCCTTAAATTTTCTCAATTTGTTTGATGAGGGGGGTGGGGGTGGGGGTGAGGGAGGGGTCAAAAAAGGTTTGAAATCTGTGGCCTGCCTATAAAATTTTCTTCAATTATTTTTCTGATTTCACAAATATCGCTAAATATTAAAAATATTCTAGAATATTTTATAAAAGTTGATAAATTCTTATTTAATTATACAAAATAAAATAATAATAATAATTTTAAGGTCTTTATATAGAAAGTGACATGGCAAGACATGGCATGGGTGTGAGCTGGGTTTTGACTACATGTGGATTTTGCGTGGATTGTGTTAAATTTGTGCCAGGCCTTAAAAATCTTTTCTAAAAATGTTCCATTCATTTAGAAGAAACTTCTCCGATAAATTATCCCTATAAATTCGTCAAAGAAACTAGGAAAAAAGTTTCTTTTATGTAACCTCGAAATTTAAGAGAAAGTTGATAATGGTCTCCCTTATCATCAGTTTTCCAATTTTTTTAGAAAATAAATATTTGAATTTCGAAGGGATTATACTTATTTCTAGTAGAGTATTTTATAAAGATATAGGAAATCATAAATTCGTCAAAGAAACTCGAAAAAGTTTGTTTTTGTACCCTTGAATTTTAGGAGAAAGTTGATAAGGGTCCCCCTTATCATCAATTTTCCAATTTTTTTAGAAAATAAATATTTGAATTTAGAAGGGATTATACTTATTTCTAGTAGAGTATTTTATAACGATATAGGAAATTATAATTTCCTCAAAGAAACTCGAAAAAAGTTTCTTTTTGTAGCCTTGAATTTTAAGAGAAAGTTGATAAGGGTCCCCCTTATCATCTGTTTTCCAATTTTTTTAGAAAATAATTATTTGAATTTCGAAAGGGATTATACTTTTTTCTAGTAAGGTATTATATAAAGATATAGGAAATTATAAATACGTAAAAAAACTCAAAAAAAAATTTCTTTTTGTACCCTTGAATTTTAAGAGAAGTTGATAAGGGTCCCCCTTATCATCAATTTTTCAATTTTTTTAGAAAATAAATATTTGAATTTCGAAGGGATTATATTTATTTCTAGTAGAGTATTTTATAAAGATATAGGAAATTATAATTTCGTCAAAGAAACTCGAAAAAAGTTTCTTTTTGTACCCCTAAATTTTAAGAGAAAGTTGTTAAGGGTCATATGTATATATTAAAATGTAAATATTGTACCTCTTTAAAAATCAAAAGGAACTGGCCAAATGGATTCATTTCCGATGTCATTAATTAAAAAAAAAAAATATACCTATACTCTCATCAAAAATTTTGATGAGTAAATCTAATAATGGATCCTAGTAGAGTTTTATACGATGATTCTGAATTTGTTTCAATTTGTTAAAACAGCTCATGGTTTTTAGGCCAAAATACTAATAAGAGAAATCAATATTTAAAATAGAAAAATATTATTTCGTTAATACTAAATAACCCCCTTATTTTGATTTACTTATTTTTAATCTCAATTAAAACTTGATATATAGAAAAAAAAACTAAACGTTTATTTTTTATCATTTTTATTATCGTTTCAAAAAATATAATTTTAGTTTTTTTTCTAAATCGAGTTTTAATCGAGCTAAATGAAAGAATTAAATTGGAAATCAAAAAGGAAGCTTTTTCTATTAAGCAAATAATAAATTTTGATTTTAAATATTGCTGTCACATTTCTATAGTCCTCTGAAATTGTGTACCTATATAGGTATCTGTTTTTTTTGTTTTTTTTTGCTATATTAGTGTAAAAGAAATATTGTAGGATGCTCTTAACATTTCTAACCTAGGTGGATTTTCTTTTGATATATAACTCAACTATCGAAACATAAAATCTCAAAATGTTTCATTTAGATTGCAAAATACTTTCGGACCTATTAAGCATTTTTAGTTTATAATTTTTCGTTGAAATTTATGATCTGGAAGATTTTTAGGTTTGCTTCCATTAGAAAATTAATTAAAATAAATTCCTAATGTTAACTCAAAGAATTATTTGAGCTATTATTGTCGATGTGTCATAGTAGATAAATAAATGTAGGGAATATCTGAGAGGGGTTCCCCTTAACTGTTCAAGCATTAATAACACAATTTCCTTTGTTAAAATCATTCTCAATGGCTAATATTGGTGGAGACAATTGCCTTAATTCGTTTGAGTCAGTAGCAGGTGGACTCTTAAACCATGAGCCACTAAAGAAAAAACCAATCTGCTTCTACTATTCTTGAAGACTGCATTTAAATTAGAAACCAAAAAATCACGATTTTACTAAAAATTTTAATTAATTTTATGATTCACCTCTGGTGGTATAAGCTTCATCATATTTTTTTAAATTTTATATAAATGCTAGCAGGTGAAAGTTTTGTATTGGCTTTTCCAGAATTATATTTTTTGAGAGCCACTGAATCTAACTAAACGATTGATTAAGTGGTGTGACACTTAGGTATATCTTAAAAATAGAAGAAAATCGGAGGAAAAATGAAATTTGTAATATTATACGAAGATAAGTAAAAAATTACCTACACTTTTCGTCCTACAACTTTATTAAACTAAGATAGGAGGCCGCCGCATGCGCATTCGTTGAGTTGTCTGTGCCACGTTTGCGGAATTTAATCACGATCGCTTCAGTTGTCGTCTAGCTACAACAGCATAAGTATATGACCTCCACTATCAGATTGCACCAAAGAGGAGCAACGAGGAGTGGTCAGAGGGTGTGAAAAGTGCTGAAATTCACCGGAGACTTTTGTCACAATACGGGGAAAGTGCTTTATCTCGTAAAAGCGTTTTTTTATGGATCGAAATGTTTAAAATTGGCCGAACGAGCGTAACACAAAAAGAGGGAGCTGGGCGACTTTGAGACGTTTTGAGACCCTGGAACACCCTTCCTACAGCCCAGATCTCGCTCCCTCAGACTTACATCTCTTTGGACCGCTCAAGGAAGCTTTGAGTGGTCGTCGATTTGCCTCAGAGATGGACGTTCGGGATGGGGTGCAAAAGTGGCTTCATGACCAACCGAAAACCTTCTACCAGGAAGGCATCCGGAAGCTTGTGGCTCGCTGGACCAAGTGCATTGCTAAAGGTGGAGACTATGTCGAAAAATAATGTATCTGTTGTACACCTATCTTAGTTTAATAAAGTTGTAGAACAAAATGTCTAAGTAATTTTTGACTTATCCTCGTATGTATTTAGGTATCAGCAGGGGGGTGCAAGGCAAGGTTTTGGTTCAAATCGGTCTAATGGAAGCAACTCTTTATTAGAATTGAATTTAGGAATCTTTGTATCTTTAGATTATAGATGGATAAACAAGACTAATACTCTTTTTGTATCATTTATCATTTATATTAAAGAAGAGATATATTAATATCCCGTGGCTTATTTTGTATTGATCCTTACAAATAAATTAATCATTTCTCTCTTCTTTGTAATTAGTCAGATTATTTTGAATTTTATTTATTTAAACAAAAGAAAAAAATGAATAACAAAAAACAATTAATAGAAGGTTTTGGAATAAGTCAAGAGCGTGGGCGTTTGGAAGGGAATCGAAAAGGGAAGGAAAAACCCTTTACACAGATTTATCGAGGAAATATTTTCTATTGTACATGCATTTTCAATAAAGCTATTATTTTGTTGGGTGGCCAATATCATTACGTAGACTCCGCCCAAAAAGATTAGGCATACACAGCGACTCTAGCCCTCGGAATTTATTGCCAGTGCACATATTGAACATATTTGCTCCAACTAATCCTTGTCGGAGGTTTAAGTGTACAGCAGGGGCCACCAGGAAGGAGGAATGCTCTCTCCGCAAGAGAAACGAGAGCCTGGAATGATATTTATATGTAGATAGGGAATATCCGATACGTAAAGATAGATATATCAACATCATTTTTCTTTAACAATAAAAATCCCGTTAATCTATTTACTAAACGTATTCTAATATTATTATTATTGTTATTACCTAGTATTATATTAGGAAAGAAAAATAAATGAATCTAAATCAGAAGTGTCCAACTCAAATCGAAACAAGGTTAAATTAGATACTAATCGACCAAACGCATTCGCCAGCTCGTTTATCTCTATGACTTCTAGTACCTGAAAAACTCATCGTGCAACCGTCTTTCCGACGTAAAATAATCTTCAGTCATTCAAGACCAGTATCACAGGTACCTTCAAATCCGACCTAATCTCTGAAATTTCTTTCAGTTCGTTTCTGGGTCATGTATCAGTTTTTTCTAAAATTTTACGCTAGCGTTGTTACAAACTTCTTAAGGCTATTATAAATATTCATTTATGGTATATTATATATTGTTTTGCAAAATTTTTATTTTATTTTATTAAAAAGAATAGAAGGTATCTAATATTTAAATATTCATGATTTATGTGGGAATATATTTCATCGGATTCTCTCTCATCCAGACTTCATGCCACCAGGCTATTTTTATTTCCATATTTAAAGGCATGTGTGATTTTTACCATAAAAATTTGAGTTTGGATTTCAAACCCTTACCTACTCGTATAAGTGTCTATATATGTAGCTAATAGAAGAATAATTACCTACTTTAATTAGGCCCAAAAATTATAATTCGAGTTTTCACCGAATTTATAAATTAGACTCTAATTTAAGGCTTAAAATGTAAACCTGCTAACTCAAAAGAAGGAAATTTTACAGGGCAGAGAAAAAACAAACAAAATTTAATATTGTTCTTATGGAAAGAAACTATTTTTCACATTTTTTTTCTACAACTTACGATCGTAATTTTAAGTTAGAAGTTTTACTTGGACGATGCTGATTCTCTTTTTCTTTCGAACGGTATTAATATGTCATATATGATAAAAAATGGATTCAGCAGGATTACACTCTAAAGCGACGATATAACTTAATATTATTTATTTACTTTTAATTATGTACAAAAGTTGTAGCTTTTTGGTGCAACTTCACCTTGTATCAATATCATTAGAAAAAATTAAAAAACATTTTACTATTTTTAGTTGATTAATTATTAAGCATTTTAAATAATAGCACATTTTATAGTTTTTACAATTGAATTCACCTCCCCCCCCAAAAAAAAAAATATATTCTCATTATGCTTAAATATGTCTGAAACGTGGAGAAAAAATAATTCCCGTGTTGAAAAAGTTTTCACTTTTTCAAACATTTTTCATTTATAATATAAAAAAGACTACGTTAGAGCTCATGGAGAACTCACGAATATTTTAATTTTTGAAATAGTCAAGTCTGAAAAAAATCAAAGACAAATTACGTATCAAATCACTTGATAAATACACTAATTTTTAAAAAAATCGTTGGAGACGTTTTTGAGAAAATAAAAAAAAAATTGAAAAATCTTTCATGTCCACTTCCGGTCTTCCGATTTCAAACAAAAGCTTGATATACTCCTTCTACCCTATATCAAGCTTATGTTTCGAATTTCGTATCTCTGAGACTTATGGTTGCGAAAGGCAGGTGGGTACATTCTTACGTACGTAAACATCAACTTCCGGTTTTTCTATTTTAGCCAAAATCTTGTTATACTTCTTGAAGCCTCTAGATAGCTTAAGTTTTAAATTTCAATTTCAGGACCCAGACTGACCATCGCAATAATCTATATATTCTATAGAATATAAATGTGAAAGTAAAAAAGACTACGTTAGAGCTCATGAAGAATTCACGAATATTTTAATTTTTGAAATTGTCAAGTCTGAAAAAAATCAAAAACAAATTAAGTATTTAGAATTTAATCAAATATTTTAAGTATATATTTTATTAGAAATCAGTTAATATGTTATATTAAATGTTATTATTATTATAATAATAACATTGAAATCAAAAAAGTTGGTCTTTCGTTGCCATGAAAAATCACAAATGACTTTGAAAACATTTTAATTCAATTTGCTAGATGAAAGAAGAGAGAGAGAAGAAAGAAAACCTGACGAAAGCGATTCATTAAAATTTTCAGAATGCATGAATCAGCTTTGAAATTTCTTTCGCTGATGGCTTACCCTTTCAGTTGGCTTCAATTCTTGAAAGAATGTTAATCATCTTTTTGTTTCCAATGGCCGTTTTATAGTTGTCATTTTCCTCCGCGAAGTTCCAAATAGACGAAACCGCCTCTTCTCTGGGACGTTTTTTATTTTTGTCTCGTTTTTCTTTCATTTTAAGAACTTGTAAGAAAGAGAGACAGACAGAGAAAGATATTCTCATCACACATCTTCTATTTTCTTGCTATCAAATGGCAAGTCAGAAGCCGCGGGGGGCGCGGCCCCCAACCCCCCTATTCCACCCCGTCCCACCTATCCCCCTTTCACTTTCCACAGCTGTCGTAACCTCCCTGTTCTAAATCAGATTCAGAAAATGAATCCCATCAGAATTCTTTTAAAAAAGTATAATAGAATTAAACAAAGAAAAATAAAAAAAGTAAGATAAAAAAAGGGATTTTCATGATAGCTGCTGGTTGGCGGTTTTCGAATGTCTGATATCAAAAAGTTGTTAAAGTGAAATTAATTCGCTGGTTGCCTGGTATTCTATCGAGTGGATTTTATCTGTCTATGTACAGAGTGCAGCTATATAAATTGGTAAAAAACATTGAAACAAATTTTATTGTTAATGTATCATCTTTGACTATTAATTACTAGTAGTAGTTCCTATCATTATGAATGATTATTAGCGCCAGGAATTTTATATATGTAATTGTTGTGGTAAAGTTATAAGAAATTTAGAAATGAAATTAGTAAGCTGTTCATAAAAATAACTAAAGTGACCAGACGTCCCACATTAGGTGAGACTGTCCCACAAAGTGTCCCAAATTGAACAATATTTTGTCTTTAGCATTAAAAAAATTATATTTATCAATTATTTATGGCGAAATCAATTTCTGTTCAATATGAATAAATGATATACGTATTTTAAGTATTCTCAAATTTTCGGATCAAATCTAGATATATTAATAGTTAAGATGCCACTATTTGAACCAAGCGCCAGTAAATAAATTATGAAAATATTGTTATTTGAGTAAACTAGTGGAATAATTAAATTTAATAGTTGGGTATTTAAATGAAATATGTAATTACGACAAGAAATGATATAAACTTGAATATTTTTTATTTATAATAAAAAATATTCAAGCTTATAATATCATTTATATTCATTTGATGTAGAATCTATTTTCAAATGAATTATAGAAATATTTAATTTAATTAATTAATTAATTTAGTTGAATTAATAAAAAAATATTTAATTTAATTTTCTTTATTTATAAGGTATAATAATAATTTTAATATATATTAATATTTCTTATAATCTTTTAGTGGGTTTTAAAATTAAAAAAAAAACAATTAATAATGTAATCAAAATTTTTGTTAATTTTTTTTTAAATATCTTAATTATTAAGATATCACTATTTGCAACAAATCTAAGTCGTTTTATGATAAAAAAAAACATTTGTTTAGATATAATAAGAGATTTCACTAGAAGTAAACAAGACATTCATTTGATATTAAAAGATATCTATTAGAATAAAATAGATCACTCAAGTATAATATATTTGGATTAAATACCTAAAAATTTGGTCATATTTGAAATAATTTCTATATATATTTAGATTATTAAAAAAATATCTTTGGAATAAATAAAAGCTCATTAAAAATGCTCAACTCTATCAATATAAATTAATAAAGTAAAGGGTGTGTAGTTTCACAGTGAATGAAATAAAACTCAAAGAGGTTTATACAAACTCAATATATTTCGGATTATTAGTCCATCATCAGGAGTTTACAGTTTTAACTTGACTCCTGATGATGGACTAATAATCCGAAATATATTGAGTTTGTATAAGCCTTTTTGAGTTTTATTTCATTCACTGTGAAACTACACACCCTTTACTTTATTAATTAATATCATGTTTCACCTAAAACCTACACCACTTTCCCTAAGTAAAATCTATCAATATATTTATTATAAATAAATTGTTTTTTCAGTGTAGAGAGAATTTTATGTAGAGATGAAAAATATTATTTCCTTAAAATATTTCCACAAAAATATATTATTGCACTATTATTCAAAGGGGAAAATTTACATAGACATTTTTCGATTTTGAAAATAAATTTTATTTCCACAAAAAATGAAACATGATTATATTGAAAATTTTAAGTAGAGTTGAAAAAATGTAATTTCATTAAAACATCTCGACAAAAATATCCTTTTGCACAGCCTGGAAAGGGAGAAAATTTTACAAACGGAATTTCCTGAAGAGCAATTTTTCAATTTTAATAGAAAAATAAAATTTTGTTTTTACAAATATTATACTACGAGTTAAATTTTTAGTCCAAGGTATTTCCGCACTCTATCGTATGGAGTTGTGCAAATACGATATCGGGGTAACGGGCTCATGTAGATTGGTCAGCCAGATGGACTAGGAGGCCATTTTATTTACTCGTGCAAATATTGAATTAAATAATTAGTGTATTTTGGATTTATTTATTTATTTTAGAACATTTAATTGTATTTTTAATTAATCAAATACATAGGGATTAAAAATTTTGATTTATTGAATTCGAGAAACAAATGACACTGGGGATTCATTCCATTTTTGATTAAATCATTTTTAAATATTTGTATAAAAGTGAAGAATGTTGCCCACAAATGAAATTCGGAGATATCCTATTGATCTGGGTAACAAATATAGAATTAGGAATTTTGGCACCTGATAAAGTATTATTTGCTGAAAGGGTTTATATACGATTAAGCTTATTTAACCATATAATCTCAATATTGATCCCAGAAGAAATGCTCGTTACTTATAATTTTATTCACTACTACTTTGCCGGATTTGTCAAACTTCAATGACTAGAGATGAACAGAACTCTAGAATCAAAAGAGTAGCCACAGATTCCATTTATTTTTTGTTGAATGGTTAATTGTAGGTACACAACACTGATTTAACTTTAAGACAAAGATAATCGCCACCTTGACCGTAGATAGACAAACCGTCCCTTACAAATGAGCTCCCACCTATAAATAATACTAACGTGTATTTACCTATTTTAGAGTTTTTGTTTTCGTAAACAAAGAGTTAAATTAAAAATTGTTAAATATAAATTATACTATATAGTATATACCTACCTACAGTATTTTGTCTCACAATATAGATACTTTTGTTTGAATATCTCGAAAAAAATTTCAAAGTGTTAAATAAACTTTTTTCGCTTTATTTCAAAACAAATGCCGTATTTCGTTTCTCTATATACTCTTTTCTTAGAATCGATAAAAATATCTCGGGATTTGATAGTTTATTTTTGAATGAAAATAAAAAATTCAGACCACCGGGGGACCCTATGTATAAATTTCTGATTGGGATTTGATATTTTATATATTAGAATATTAATAACTTAATGGTCTAGAAGTAGCAAGGTTACTAAGGTATGTATTTTCGGGAATAAGATACACCGCAAAGACAAAACCGGGAAAGACCTCCAGGAATATAAGCAGGTGGTGCACAAACCGATGACGACAGGGGGTTGAATTGTGGAAGCCCACAAACTTAGCGACTTTAATTTAAAAATCAACAGCGTTTTCATCTATTTCTTGATTCTAAAATAGCCAATATCCAAAATTAATGTTCATTTTTTAAATTACATTAAAATTGCATCGTAATGGCCATTTCATAGAGCACAAAATCAATAATGGAAAAACTTTTTAATCTCGTATAATCAAAGCAAGCCTTACCAAGAGTTTACCGGCTTTTTGCTTATACGGAGAAACATTTCGTCAAATTTTTTTTCTTCATACCATAGATTTAAGAATTTTTCAATTTAACGAGACTATTTTTATTAATAATATAAAACAACTTCAGGATGATTATAAACTATTGAAGATTGAATAATTATGTAGCTAAATGAAAAAAATAAAATATAGGTCAGTCACCACCAGGGTCCTCAAATCCTTGTTCTGGATTACTCTAGGTCGACCACTTCGGGGCTCATCTTCGAGGGTAAAATCTCGAAACGAAATTTCACAAACCAACGTCGAACAGTGCGTTCATTAACACTATCATTGCCAAATGCCTGGTTAATTTTTCGGGCTGTTTCGGCAGCGCTTTGGTTCAATTTGAATTAGTAGAGAAAAAAAATTGGCCGAAAATCGCTTAACGACATCATATAGTAATAACCTGAAAAGAGGCAAAAAATTAAAATTTGGAAAAAATGACCAGCATCAATGTATAGAGTACAAAATTCTCTATCGATCACTATATATCACGCAACAGTAGAATACATATTTATTGAGATATGGAGCCACAAAAACAGATGACATTAAAACGGACAAAACTTTAGAAACAACCTAATACCTATATATTTCGTCGATGTTTAAATTTAGAAGGATATTTACGAATATTTTTGTTCAAAATACACAGTCCCAAAATAATATCTATAAACGAAAGTTTTTAATTTATTATTATTTTTATTCCAGGCTAAAAATGATTGGCCAAAATAAGTATTGGACCTAATTAATATAATATTCTTAGGGTATATTATATAACTCAAATTTGAAAATTTAAATCTCCACCTTTTTTAGAAACACGTTACAGATATTTTGAGTCTGTATAAGAAAAATATTTATTTCTAAAAGAACTAGTATAAAGAAGAAGTATTGAACTATTCTTCTCTAGTATCAAATCTTCCAATTTCATAGGTAATTAACCTAGTTTGGTTTTTATAATCCATCACTTGGAAAGCCGGAAATGATACAAGATCGTGTGTCATCAAACGCGGAAAAGAAAATTATCTGATTCTTCTAGAATTATTAGAAAAGAAATCTCCCCATAAGAAGTTAAGAATAAAAGATTGAAAGAAAGTTCATTCTAGCCCCAAAACGTTTATTTTTCAAAAAACAAATGCCTGATTAGATTTGCAACATTTTATATTTAATGAGAAAAAAATAAGAAATTCAGAAGAAATCGTCTATTGATTAGAGCTCTTGAACGTTATAGCTAATTAACTGAAATATAGCACAAATTTTTTATTAATAATTGACACCTTCATGTCTAATTAACTAACTTCCTAGTCCAAACATTTACAGACATGGATTTCAAAATAGTAATATTAAAAAAAAATACTTCTTTACCAATTGTAATAGAAGGTATAGATATCGTCAATGTTATAAAAAATGTCGTATGTCAAAATTACCAAAAAAACTATTGAAGTAAAACACTTGTAGCTATTTGTTAAATACATCTGCTCTCAAATTGCTCTATGTTATCACTTATCAGGTACCAAAGTTACCAAAGTTTAAATTTATGGTATCAATTATTTAGGTTTAATGCAAAATGAAAACAGAAGTTTTTCTTAGCAACTGAAAAGTGTTGATTTTTACATAAGACTTTTTGATAAAACAGTGACGATATTAAGATAGACGTTGCGCCAACAAACATGTCTTAATGTAGTTGTTTTGCGACAATACTAGCAAAAAGTTAATGCTAGAGTATATAGAACAGACAATAAGGATTCATAGTTCATAAGCCCAAAACTTTGTGCTGTTTATGTACCAATACTAGCCAATCCCGTGCTCGTTTGACAAATTTGGCACCATTGTAAGAGATTCTTCTTCTTCTTCTTATTCTTCTATATAGGTGTGAACACCTGTTTCTCCAACATATTATAATCAGTCATCAGGGTCATAACTCTCTTTCCATCGTTTTTTTGGTCTTCCACGGCTTCTGGCCCCCTCGGGACGGTTTTTTGCCAATATTTTCGGGAGACGGTCGTCTTGCATTCTGTTTACATGGGCAGCCCAGCATCTTCTTCTTACATGAACCCAATCGACTATGTCCTGAAGACCGCTTATTTTCCTAAGGTGCTCGCTCCGGATTTTGTCATGTAGGGTCTTCGAATGGATGGCTCTTATAACTCTCATCTCAGTTGCCCGGAGAAGCCGGTTTGTAACGGTTGTGTCTGCCCTGGACTCAGCCCTATATGTTATTATCGGGCGAACACAGGTCTTATATATCCTAATTTTACTTTCGGCAGACACAAAGTAAGTAAGAGATTGAATATTTTTATATTAAAATGACAGATAAAATACATTTTAAATTTCTATAAAAATCGTTTTGTTATTTTTTAACCAATGTAATCAACAGCCACGTTACACCTTATGAAAATTATAATTTTGAAAAAATCTACCGCATGAATCTTCGCTGATTAAATAAATGCGCTGTTTCCAAATTGTTTTTAGTCTAAATTTTTTTATACATTTTTCATTATTTATTTATTACTTATTATCTCAGAAACTGTGTTGTAACTATGAATCAAAATTGTCTTAAAATATGTATTGGTTATTGTTTAATGTTTGTTTAGTTTTTTATAAAAATGGTAATAAGGGTTTCTTAATTATAATTAAATATGTATGTAAATTTTCCGATATCCCGTATAGTGCAATATGTTAAAGAGCCTGAAAAACTCGATTTTTGAAATTTAATATCTCCGGAACTGTATTGTTCATAAATTTCGTTTTGCCACCAATCGATGCAGAAGTATTTAAATAATAATTTGTATAAATTTCAAAAAAAATCCTAAGAAAACGCATATGGCGAACAACTACCTTAAGTAATCACAGCCTATCACCTATTTATTTTATGTCAACCTTCAAAGGACATGACACCTAGAACAAACATTGCATTCCTTATAACATCATACTAAAGGGTGTTTTTTTTGTTTTTGTTTTTTGTTTTTTTTTAGAGATTCACAGCTTTAAATTAAAATAAAACTAAGAAAAATATTTTTACTATCAATGAAACTGGCTTTATTGGAAAGATAATTTTATGCTATTAATGTATGAATATGATTTCGACCATGTGGCCACCGCGGCTGACGTTTGGATGGCGAAATCTGAATTTCCAATTTTCACACACTTTTCGCAACAATTGCGGCCGTATTTCGCCAATAATTCGCCGAATGTTGTATTCCAAGTATTCAATCGTCTCTGGTTTATCGGCATAGAGTGAAGATAAACTACAAGCCATTACCGAAGAACCATTACATCCAAAGTCACTGTTGGTGCGCTTTATGGGCCGGCGGAATCATTGGTCCATATGACTTCAAAATCGAGAATGGGCAAAATGTTATAGTTAACGGTGAACTGTATAGAGACATGGTTACTAACTTTTTCGTACCTCAATTGGATGGCATTAATCTTGGTGACATGTGGTTCCAACGGACGGAGCCACATGTGATCAAACCCCATTTTCTTTGGGGATCTTTCAAGTCACTTGTCTACGCCGATAAACCAGAGACAATTGAACTCTTGGATCACAAAATTCGGTGAATTATTGGCGAAATACGGCAATATAACGCCCCTATTGCTGCGAAAAGTGTGTGAAAATTGGAAATTCAGGCGGCGGCCACATGGCCGAAATCATATTCAAACATTAATGGCATAAAATTATCTTTCCAATAAAGTCAGTTTCATTGATATTAAAAATATTTTTTGTTGGAGTGGAAGGTTGGGGTTCGATCCTGCCTGGCAAATAACAATTTCTACCGGCTAAATACTCGGCTTCCTTACTAACCCTACTAACACTTTACTTATGTGCTGTCTAAAATGGGCTTTGTTCCCGGTGACAATAAATAAATAAAAATATATATATATTTTTCTTTGTTTTATTTAAATTTAAATTTATGAACCTCTAAAAAAATACCCTTGATTTAGCTACATGAGTATTCCCCATTTAAAATGATATTGAGAATTACCGATTAAATTTCCGTCTTAAAAAGAACGATCTCAATCGGACAGTTGGTCCAAATTGTAATTGTAATTTTTCATTTCATTATTTCAACTAGATTGGTAAATTTCAAAAATAATTATCCAGGGATAATAAAAATGTCATTTCTAAATGTTTAGTTAATCTCTCTAGCAACATTCTATTAGAAGATATTCTGTCAATCATTATTAGGTCAGGTTAAGCCAACCTGAAGATCACTTACACAGGATAATTGACAAATATTCTATATAGTAGAGATGAAACATTCGTTTCCAAATGATCGGCCCGTCCGTCCAATGGCGGCTAATCTTGACCAGGACTCGCTCGCGGGTATCTGCAAAAGCCGCCATGGCAATTGCGGCTTTGGGCTTTGAAAGGCCCATTCATCGTTCACTGAGCCTCTAAAACACACCACTAATTAATCCCAATCACTGAACAGCACGATGATTTATCGGAGTGAAACTCACCTTGACAACATATTCTAATTTTGTTTTGTCCCTAGAAGTATAAGCCTCTTCTATTTTGACACTTATTGCTCTCGGAATAATAAATTATTATGGATATTACAAGTTACAAACAATCTTGAACAATCTCTCAGTGTTTGGATTTGCCGTTTCTGAAAACCAAAGAAAATAAGAAAAAACATTTAAAAATGTATTTATCATTAGCGAATTAACAATAAAGAAATAAGCTAATCATGTGAGTATTATTGTGAAGAAAGCCGTAAGTTTTGTTGAGACTATCTGATAGATTTCCTAAAAATTTGATACTGGTAAAGTTATCAGAAAATAAGAGAAATATCTAATGTAAAATTATTTTTTTTTTTTTTTTTAGTTTGGTCTTAGAATAAATAAGTTTGCTAAATTTCTATATCGTCGCCTTAGAGTGTAAACCTGCTAACTCACAACAAGGAAATTTTACAGATCAGAGAAAAAAAAACAAACAAAATTTAATATTGTTGTTATGAAAATAAACTATTTTTCACATTTTTTTTCTACAACTTACGATCGTAATTTTAAGTAGCAGAAAACTTGGACTATGCTGATTCTCTTTTCTTTCGAACGGTATTAATGTGTCAAATATGATAAAAAATGGATTTAGCAGGTTTACACTCTAAGAGTCTAAGGCAGAGGTCGGGGAACTTTTTTACCCATTACCCCAAAATATTTTTGCATAGGTCGCTGTTACCCCTACATTCTGAAAAGCAAAAAAATGCAAGGTAAATGTATATTATTTATTATTTATTGAATTTATTGGAATTTACATGAAAACTATCTGTAAGTAAATAAAAATTGTAAACATTAACATAATTCAAACGCTTTTACGTTTTAGAAAAATGATTTTTCATTTTCGCTAAAATGACATCAAAATTAGGACTTTTTGACAAAAAACGCATAATTTTGATTAATGTTTTTATATTTCTTTTAACTTTTATTAATTTTACGATTTTGAATTCCAGGAAAATCTATCAAAGTAAAAATACTATAATAGTTTATAAAATAGAAAATTTAAAAATGTCCTTATTACCCCCGATAATTTCATTGTTACCCATTTGGGGTAATTTACCCCGGTTCCTCGACCGCTGGTCTAAGGCGACGATATACTTTTTAAAAAAATAGAAATAAAATGATATTTATTTTTTTCAAAATCATTATTTTAAAAGAAGTTGATATCTAAGAGTATTATTACTAAATAAGTGAACTTTTAAAGACAGTTTGCGATCTTTGGCCGCCTGACCAACAATACGATGTTGCACTCTTGAAAATTTTCTACTGAATAATTCAAATAAAACATTCAAAATATTTACATATATCATAGAAATTAATGCTTTTAAATCCATTTTAAATAAACTTGTCTTAACGCTTTTAATTATTTAATAAAATAATTATTTAACAGCTTTGAACTGATCTCTGACACTTCTCTTGGACGCCAGGCTCATTGTTTTTGATGGTATCGTATATTTAAATTATTTTATTTATTTATTTATTATTTAAATCTATCAAATTTTAAAAATATGTTAAAAAATATTTTAATAGGGCAAAGTAAATGGACTTCATGAATCCATAACAAAGAATGTGTCCATATCTAATGTCAAGAGACGTCCCAACAACGTCTCGATAAAACAAACCAAAAGAATTAAAATTTAGAAAGAAATTGATCTTATTTTATCGATTTAATCTATCTTGAGGTTCATAGTACTTTTTAATATAAGAAAATAGCATTTTGAATAAGAATTTTGTAGTTTAAAATAAATTGTATGAAAAGATTGAATTTCTGCTCTCCGGGAGCTAATCAACTAGAAATGGCAAAAAAAAATTTCATTAAATATTTATTAAAATCTATTGAAATTTCATATCTTTCTTTTATTTTCAATTATCTTTTATATCTAAAAATTATTATTAGGATTATTAGGAAATTTGCATTTTAAAGGGTAGTTTATTTGAAGTCCAATTTGAAAAAACGATAATAATTTAAATATCAGATTAATAGATATTATAAAACAATTAATTATTAATAATGTAATGGGGTAAAAGACCACGAGGGAGGTTTCCATCAAGATGGATCGACCAGGTGACCAAACTAACTGTCATTCCTCTGCACGGCGTCGTCTCGGGGGCGCGAGACAGAAATAAGTGGCGCCTTACTGTGAACAGGGCCATATTACTACACGCCGATCACGACGCCTCATTTATGAGGCATACGACTTAGAAGAAGAAGAAGAAGAAGAAGAAGAAGAATGTAATTAGTAATCAGTACTTTTCGAGAAAATCGTCAAAAACCCCGAAAACCATCTATGAAAGGCCGTTTTAGAAACATTTTAAAAATCAACTCCATCTCACAAGTCAATGTTTGGTTTCATATGACTTTTTAACTTTTTTCAAAGGCATCTCGTGCTCTCAAAAAATATCGTTTTTAGATGGTTTTCTGGAATTTTGACCATTTTCTCAAAAAGTACTAAATCAATTTCGTTCAAAGTTGAATTAAATTATTAATAATTAATTGTTTTATAAAATCTATGAATTTCATATTTTTTTTTTAAATTTCAACCGAGTTATTAGCATTTTTTCAAATTGGACTTCAAATAAATTACTCTTTAAAATGCAAATTCTCTAATAATAATTATTTCATATAAAAGATACTTGACACAAACAAACAGATATGAAGTTTTAATAGATTTGAATAAATATCTAATGAGAAAAAAGCAAAACTTTTTGGCATTACTAGTTGATTCGCTCCCAGAGAGGAGAAACTAAATCTTTTCATACAATTTATTTTAAACTAAGAAATTCTTAATTGGAATGGTATTTAATTATATTAGAATAGTACTTGAACCTCTTGCTAGATGAAATGATAAAATAATTTCACTTTCATTCTGATTTATAATTATTTTGGTTTGTTTTATCGAGACGTTGGCGTTGGGACGTCTTGACATTAGGGACACATTATTATTTAGTACTATAGTCTCTAGTCGAAATCATGGCAGAAAATAATTTATCTTCACATTTCAAACATTTTTAAACACAATTAACAAATATAGCAAAAAATCAAATAAAAAAAAAAAACGGGGTGAATTTAATACGCATGCAGGGTTCTCCTGGCTACCGTTCACACCGAGTAATAAAAAAAAAAGAAAAAATCTTATAAAAACTGACTAAGTTATTGTATGTTCAGTGAAAGAAGAGGATATAAAGTAGACAATAAATGTCTGGAATTGGATAATAGGGATGAAATGCTAAGTATAAAATCTGTCACCTCTCTATGATTGTACTCTGATCAGTTTTAATGAATTAAGATTTATGAACTAAGTAGGTACAATAGACCTTGTTAGCTGGCTATTTTGGAAACAAAAACTTTTTAAAAACCTTTTCTCCACTTTGATTTAAAGTAGCTTATTATTGTCTTTGTGTTTGATTTTTTGTTAAGAAACAATATAAAGTCCAGATGTGTGGCTGTCATGACCAAGTGGAACACTCTCATTCTTTCAAATCTTATTTTGTGTTCTTAGAAAAATATTCTAAATAGCGACAAAAAGCCCAAGGGATGAAATCTGTTTACTCTATCAAGCCCAAACAAATGTAAATATTTTTTTTTTAATGAATTTGAAAAATCTATGTCAAATAACTATATCTGAAATAATTTAAATTTATAATTAAGTAATGGAGAGGGATTCAGCCAATGGGTAGCCTCTGCTGAATAAAAAACTCCCAATTATTTATTCAGCAGAGGCTACCCATTGGCTGAATCCCTCTTCATTACTTAATTATATACATATACATCCATCAAATTGTATCTAATTTAAATTTAGTTATCAGTGTTTTGGCTCAACATTTTGTTTTTAGGACGAAAATTCTCACAGGCTTATCGGTTGAGTAAGACCAAAAAAATTTCAATATCCACGCAATACTGACCCCATGAAAAATAATATTTATAATTAAAAAAGACTGATGATGAAGGCCAAGCCTTCGAAACTATAGTCTCAAACAAATAAATAATATATTTGATATATATGTGTGTATGTTTATTTGCATCAAGCATAGGACAACCTGTTTGTTTCTCTTTATTAATTTTCTTGGTTTTCCACAAACTGAAAATATGGATTTATTACTATTTGAAACTGATCTACTCCTGTGATTTCACTCAAGTACAAATGTTTAATTCTTTACTCTTTTAATATCTAAAGAGAATCCTTCTATCTCCAGTATGCATCTTTCTAGAACAACAGAAATTAAGAAATATTTCTATTCGACTAAAACTTGTTTGGACCTGTCGTTTTCATCTTCGCACATGAATATTTCTAGAATAGATAAATAAATTGACTGAAACACGTCTAAGCTTGTTTCGGCCGATAAGAGATTGCAAGGGAGGGAGGAGAGATGCTTCTATCCGCGGCCTTTTTAGAAAAAAATTCTCAATTCCTTCTTAGCTAAAATTCGCAAAAAAGTCGAATAATTTCAATAGACACTTATAAGTACTTACATATTGAAATTATTTGAGTACTTGGCGAGCTTTGTAGTCTTTTGAGCGCTCAGCAACCTCAAGTCCGATCGAATTTTTTTTACTTTACCATACAGGGTATGGTCAAGTATTGTAATCGTGCATGAAAAAAGTGTTTTGTCCTTCTTTTTTTCGAAATATCTAAAAAAACGGCTGAAACTATTTTGATTAAAAAAATTGAGCAAAACCATGGTATTTCGCTCTACAAAAAAGCTCTAATAACTGAACATTTGTGACAAGCGTTCTGATTTTCAAATAACTGGCATGGGCTCCACAGGACTTTCACTTACAACCCCCCAATGCAACTGCTAAGAGTTTTTAAGCTACTCGACTAAATGATAAGTTCCCTCCCCCACAATGTTTCAATCGAGATAAAAAAACTCAGAACTTGTGATACCTGTAAAGGAAAGCGATTTTGAAAAAAGTCGTAATAATCATATTTGAGGGGAAAAAACTACACCAATCTTTAAGTAAAGGGGTAGAAGGGAGAACTCGATTTGTATTAAAAGCCTATCATCTTGCTGATTTGTAGCTTAAGTTTCAAATTTCCTTCGATTTAATGCTATTTAGAAGTAGATACACACTCATTTACCTAAACACCATTTAATTTTGAGGTGAATTTTGGCTCTGATATTCACAAAACTCGTTTTATTGAAGTGGAACTTCTTTAGCGACGTATCTGTTTGATTTTTTTGTTACAATAAAGGGGAAATGACTCAATAGAGATTAAATAATTTTTTTAAAACCCAAAAATTTAATAACAAATAAAATTTATTAAAATTAGGAAATTTGAATTATTTCAATAATATATACGGCTACAGAAGTTCACATCCCCCATGAACTTATGTGCATATTTTTTTTTTAATTCAGATTATATATCATAAAGACAACAATAAAATATTTTAACTTTCATGCTTCGGTATGTAATTGAAAATAAAAAGTCTTATTTTTTCCCTTCAATTTATAAAAATAACCAGTTGTTTTCGACTCTACTAATAGCAATCTAATAGTGTTCCCTGAGTCGCAATTGTCAATTTTCTACCCCATTAATCATCTGGTAGTTAGAAAAGTCTACTTTCAATGACGAGATTAGAAAAATATAAATTTAGAAATAGGTAGATGTACAGAAGTTTGTTAATGATTAAATAAATTAATAGAATGGAAGTTCTTGAAAAAATAAGAGAAAGTCTGTTGAAGAATCTGAAGAAAAGAAGAGCTCAAATGATAGAACACATCTTAAAACAAGAAGGATTGTTAAATAATATTTTAGAGACCGAAGTGGGAGAAGAGGAAGGCCTAGATTGGAGATTTTTTTCCATTTAATGAAAGATATGTCATGTGGGACTTTGGAGTAGGATATAGAGTTAAATGGTCTCGGGGGATTGCGTCAAACCAGCCTTATGCCTGATGATTAGAAATAGGTAAGATGATAGGAAGTGAAACTTCAACTGATTATATTCTTTAGTATCATTCTTAGTGAAAATCGTTTAAATTTAAAAATGATCGGGAATATTTTATCTTTAATATGGTAAGCAAGATTGGAAGGACGGTTTTTTATTTTTTTTTTAATATTCTGAATTATTTTATGCAGATTTCCAATAAATGTATATCTTCCTACATATCTAATTTGTCTCGTTTTAATAAAAAATGCAAATATAATCCAATAAAAAATTGAACAAAGAGCGGAAGAAAAAGAAGAGAGCTTTTAAAACGAAACACAAATTGTTTGTTTTTTATATCATCACCAAGGTAAAAGTTGATAGACCTTATCTAAATATCCTCGGAAAGTAAAATATAATTAAACATTTAAAAATTAACGTTAAATTCTGATAAGCAATGCTTTTTTGCTCCTACGGTAAAGGATCATAAAATTTAAAATGTTTAAATTGAAATTAATTCTTTTATGAGTGAGAGAGAAAGATAAGGTGATAATATTTAGGAAAGAATGAGGAGGAGGAGGATTTAGAAGAGAAAGGAGCCTGAACAAGTCTCTCATGGAGCAGATTCGATGATTTTAATTTCCCAATGAGTTCCTTTTAATAAGTATATAATTGATTGTTGTTTGTCTAACTCATGCTTTTTCCGCTTTTCAACCCTCGTTTGTTCATGTCAAATTTGAAGAGGGTGGGACCAGACCAAAGTTTTTTTTTTATTTTCTCAAGACTTCCTTTTCCTTTTAAGTGTCAATTTCTATTTCGAGAGAATATAAGAAATCCCACATTATGGCGTTTGTACTTGTACTTGTTAAATAAAATATAAAGTCAAGTCAATTGCTGCATACAAGTACAGTCGACCCTCTATAATTAGAACCTCGATAATTCGAACTCTTCAGCAGTTAACTTCGGTCAATTGAAAAAATGCTGTTTATATCTCGATAATTCGAAATCATTTTCGTAACAAGAAGCGGATAAAACGTTCTATAATTCGAACTACGTCAATTACCCTTTTTATAATTCGAATTTTCCCTAGAAATGTTTACTCCTCATTTTCCGCGTAATCTTTACCTACTTTCAACCCCCTTCCTAATTCTCTTTAGTTAATATCGAGGGGTCAACCGCGATTGGAATTAGGTGTACACCGTCTTTGGAATTACTTTGGAATTCATTAGATAATCTATTGTCTTCTACTTGGAAATGAAAGTGGAAGTGGAAGTAGGTGTACACGATTTTAGGTCGGTTCACCCCTCGCCTATAGGTAGGTTAAAAGTTGAGGTATATATTTTTTCAAAAAATAGCTAGAAACCTTTACCAATTATCTTACAATAATAAATTATTTATTATAAAAATTTAAATCTTAGGATATTAGATATGTAAATATTTTTAATATATTTAAATTTAGGGAACGAAGAAAGGTTTATTTTTATTACAGACAAAAGGATCAGCGTTCATTTGAAAGGAGTAGCTTCTTGTTTTAGTAAGATGTGAAAATGGAAAACAATTTCCAAAAATTATTGATATATTATAATAATAAATAAGTTCCATTTTATGTATGTAATATTTTTATTATTTTTACTTTTTTACTTGAGGCTATATATAAAATTTATGTAAGCTCATATATATTTTCAAAAATATAATAAACACTCTTAATAATTTAAATTTTTTTCTTTCCTCTTGATAATTCAAGCTTCTTGATAATTCAAGCTTCTTGATAATTCGAAGTCCCGATAATTCGAATATTTATTGTAGTCCCTTGGATTTCGAATTATCGAGAGTCGACTGTATTTATATTTACAATCACTAGATAGATAGATAGTTTTTATTGTTTTTTTGTACAAGGTACACAAACAAACACATTATGATTTATATAAATCTAAAATACTAATTACAATTCATTTTCATTCTAAAATTAGATTCCTAATTGAATCAATGCCCCTGATAAAATGTATAATTTTATATATAATGTTTGTATCATCAATATCCATAATATAAAACATTTCTCCTCTTGATACAACCAATATCTTACATTAAAAAACAAAGCAGATGTATGTAAAGTATTGCATTCACATTCGGGAGGTTCAATTTTTGAAGTTATCTCTAAAACTATAAAAGTTAATTTCCCTCGGACAACCCCACCCTTAAGATTTAGAAACTGTGTTTAGAAAAATAAAACGGGTTTTGTGGGCGTAGAGCTAAAACAAACATGAAAATTTAATCGTCTGTGTATAGGTACTGCTATATCTCCTTATCAGTAAGTCACAAAAGTCCGGTATGATTTCCTACTGTCGTAGCAGGTCCCGAAATTTTCCAAAATGGCTTAAAAATATTTTGCTAAAAACTTATATTTAAAAAAATTAAAATCTTAAGTATAATAAACAAAATTAAAATGATTTCTTAAAAGATTTTAATTAATTGCTGAGAAATTCTAACAAGTTTATAATAACAGTGAAAACAAAGTCGGTTCTAAGTGAAACATTTTAAAAGATAATAAGTAAAAATATATTTTTCTAGGTGGGTTTCACAAATAAATTGTGTATTTGTGAAACCCACCTAGGAAAATATATTTTTACTTATTATCAATTAAATAAACTGCACGGATCGTTGCTAAACTTTATCCAAATTCATTTGAAATATTAATATGTTTATTCCTTTATTATTAATCAGATATCACTTGCAATTTGCAGTTCATGTTGACTTTAATTCAAAAATAACGATCGATTCTCATTTAACAGTCGAGGAATAACCATTCTACATTCGATTTTTGACCCTTCAGTTATTATTGGTAACCATTGCTGAAGACATGGAAGAATCGGCTTAAAATCAAAAATAACGATCGATTCTTATCTAATACTAGAGGAATAACCTTATTGCATTCCATTTTTGATGTTTTGAATATTAATGGCAAACTCTACTGAAAACGTGGAAGAATAGAGTTAAAATCAAAAAGAATAAATTCTTTTATGGCAAAAAACTCAAGTTTGAGTTGTTTACCAGAAAAGAATTTAGTCTTTTTGATTTTAAGTCGATTCTTCCACGTTTTAAGTAGAGGTTGCCATTAATAGTCAAAACATCAAAAATGAAATGTATTAAGGTTATTCCTCTAGTATTAGATAAGAATCGATGGTTAATTTTGATTTTAAGCCGTCTTCAGCAATAGTTACCAATAATAATCGAAGCGTCAAAAATCTAATTTAGAATTGTTATTCCTTAAGTAATAGATGAGAATCAATCGATATTTTTGATTTTAAGTCGATTCGTCCATGTCTTCAGCAATGGTTACCAATAAAAACCGAAATGTCAAAAATCCAATATAGAATGGTTATTCCTCAAGTATTAGATTTTTTATTTTAAGCCGATTCCTCCATATCATAAGCAATGGTTACCAATAATAATCGAAGCGTCAAAAATCTAATGTAGAATAATTATTCCTCAAGTAATACATGAGAATCAATCGCTATTTTTGATTTTAAGTCGATTTATCCATGTCTTCAGCAATGGTTACCAATTAAAACCAAAACGTCGAAAATCCAATATAGAATGGTTATTCCTCAAGTACTAAATGAGAATCAATCGCTATTTTTGATTTTAAGTCGATACCTCTATGTCTTCAGCAAAGGTAACGGATAAGAAAACAACGCAGTTGCTTTGGTTACTTATAAAATTTCCTCGCAAAAAAATCGTGTGCCATAAAAACGATAACATAAATACATACATACATCCACACGCACTAAATGAAAAAATCGCACTTTTTGGCCTCTCGACGAGACCCCATGTAATTTTTGGCAAAACC
>JALMQS010000070.1:20856819-20866983 GCA_024734495.1 Forficula auricularia
CGACGAGACCCCATGTAATTTTTGGCAAAACCGTCACGTGCTAAAATTCAACCTAATTGAATACTACAATTCGTGACTTTAATTGAGTCCATGGGTTCCGTAGTCTTTACCTGAAGACCCTTTGAAGTCGCGCTTGCCGCGAGACCGATTACAATACTTTCCCCATGCTTCGCATTGGATAAAGTAAAAAGTTTAAGAAGCGCTGTTCTATATGAATACACACATACTATGATATTTTATGCCAATAATTATTATCCACTAAAATTTCTAAGTATTTTGTTTAAAATTTTTAATTATTTCATATTTTCGTGCCTTTTTCTTTTATTGCGCCATATTACTCGTTACAACGTTGTCGAATCATTTCCAAGCGACTGTTCTTATATCCGTTCCACAAAAAATAATCGCCCAAATATGTTTTTTTTATTTTTTATCAAAACTACGAGGTAAATAATTTCAATTTTTTTTTAAGTTACTCCGAATATATTATTCTAACAAAAATTATTTTTTCATTAAGATGGCGAATGTTTTTTAATGAAAAAAAATAAAATAATGATCATTTTCCCACCCTTTGCCATGCTATTCATATGCACAAAAATTTCATTTTTAATTGCAATTATTTCATGTTTGGTTCGGAAAATCGTCTTCAAATTTTAACAGCGTGTTTATTATTCTTTTAATGACTTATATTCCAAGTTTCAAAGACTTCTTGAACATTTGCATTTGTGAAAGAACTACCTTAATTTTTAAGTTCTGGATATATTTCAGGATGTTAGCCCATCATCAGGAATACATTGACTCCAATTATTCTAATTTAAAAATGTTTTACTATAAACTTCAACGGGTTTCCTAAGTTTTATCTAATAAGTTTTTTAATTTCACCAATAGTGAAAGAATTGTCCGACATCTGACCAAATCATCACCAAACAAATTTTACGAATATTAATAAACAATATCAAGACTTTTCATAAAATGAACTCAACCAAAATTACTAAATTTAATAAATAAATCGAGTGTGATTTCAATTTTTATTGATTTTTGATGTAGAGTACACACAAAATCTGCCATTAGACACACAGACCTTCAATAAAAGAAACCCTTTTTGAGCTCAAAAAAAATTAACACTTGAAGATATTCAAAAATCATGTTTTATTTTATATTATACGTCGCACCTAAGGTAAGTACAATATTCACTTTACATAATATACCTACATTATCAATTGATGATTTTAAAGCAACACATATTTTTTCAACAGTAACGAGCACTGAAAAAGGAAATTATTACATGCTTTCTTCATTGAGTCTTTTAATCCTGAAGAAGGAGGGAATATCCTCCTAAATGTCAGTTAAAAATTTGAAAAAATAAAACTTTCCACTAAATATTATTTTATTGGGAATCACCTTTTTATCTATCCCTCGACTATCTTCCATTCAATCTCCAATTTAATTTACATATTATAAAATTTCAAATATTTTAATAGTATCAAAAATGATTAACAAAAGTATTTTTCAGATTGAGGTAGCCGTGTGATTGAGTCAAAGCTTCTCAGAAAGTCAGCATATGAGCTGTACTACTGGTTGCCGATGCTGCAGGCGAATATGCGATTTCTTTTATAATTCTTATTATCTATCATAACTTCTAGTCATTGTTCACTAACAATTAATAAATTCTGGTTACCATTCCGTAGAGCTTCTTATAGATTAATGCGGCCAAGTGTGAACCCTGCTCACGCAACTAGCTAGGGTTCTATTTATTAACTCAGTCAGACATTATCTTTGCCCTTACCACCCTTGATAAATAAATAACTATTAAATGATAGAATATTAAGTTCTAAGACTGTTTTGACGAAACTACTCACATTCATATAGAAAATATAACACATAAGCCAGAGTTTCACAATCTTTTTTTGCGCCATGTCCCACCTGTGTATTTTATATATTGCTGAAGCCACTTACGATCAAATTCTGTTAACATTTATTTTTTCAAATGATAACTAATTTTGTAGATTTTTATATTTATCTAAATGAGGCCATTTTTAAATTACCCCATTAACAATCAAATAGACACCCTGTGGGGCGTGTGCCTCACGTGGGGAAAGACTGATCTAAGCATATTCACTTCTCTAAAGTGTCACATATTATTTCATATATGTAAGGAAATTATACTTATCTTCCCCCTTTAAGTTTTACTTTCTACTTCACCCTATAAAATGCATCTAAATAATTTCCTGAATCTCAAAGTGTGTCATTTCATGTGAACTTTTCTCTTCCTCTGATTTTTCTACAAAGTTCTCTTTTCTCTAATTTTATTCAGCCGTTTATCTTCTGTATTTTCCTATAGCATGAAATTCCGTCTCTAGTCTCTTTATTTCTGCTTCTCCTATCATTCACATATGATACATATATCTTAAACAACATCTTATATACAATTTGAAAAGATTTTCTTGCAGTGAGTATCAGAGAGGTAATCGATGATGATGTTCTTACATTCTCATTTAGATAGGAGACCCTCATTGATTTCTTCTTAAAAATCTTTTATTTTTTTAGACTAATTGAGTTTTACTTTTATGGATTCTTATTATATTATTTTTAATGCTTCAAATTCAAGGTGAGGGCCAAGAAGATGCAGCATCTATCACTCTTCAGAGATCTTAGAATTACTGAAGACAAGAGGAAAAATTGATAAGAAAATGATGAATAGAATATTCCGGGCAGTCTTGATGTATATTTAAAAAATTATATTTATATAAAAAGTTTAAAAAAATGGTTTAAAAATCTTTAAATTGATTATAAAGTCACAAAAATTTTCCTGGTTTTTCACAAACTGAAAATATAGATTTAGTACTATTTTAAACTGCTACTCCTGTGTATTTCACTCAAGTACAAACGGTTATTTCTTTACTCTTTTAATATAAAAAGAAAATCTTTCTAGCTCCAGTATGCGTCTTTCTAGAACAACAGAAATTAAAAAATATTTCTATTCGACTAAAACTTGTTTGGACCTGTCTTTTTCATCTTCGCAAATGAATATTTCTAGAATAGATAAATAAATTGACTGAAACACGTCTGAACTTGTTTCGGCCGATAAGAGATTGCAAGAGAGGTAGGAGAGATGCTTCTATCGGCGGCCTTTTTAGAAAAGAAATTCTCAATTCCTTCTTAGCTAAAATTCGCAAAAAAGTCGAGTAATTTCAATAGACACTTATAAGTACTTACCATATTGAAATTATTCGAGTACTTGGGGCGCTTTGTAGTCTTTTGAGCGGTCAGCAAACTCAAGACTGATCGAATTTTTGTTTTTGCTATTAGGATTTAGAAATGTATGACAAGCGGGGAAAAATTATTTTCTAGTATAATTAGAATCTCCTTAGAATCTGATATCCAGGATAACGCAAAAACGGAGCCCCGTGGAAAGCTTATTCTAATGTCAAAATGTATTACTAAAAAAATAGAATGCGATTTTTGGAAAAAGCTTTAGAGACTCTACATAAATATGTTGAACTATCATCAGTCGGAAATAAAACAATATTTGATAAATTATATTTTATAGAAAAATCATTGACAGAAAATAATTTAAGACAAACCAAAGTAACTGAGTTTTTTCAATCTTAATTATTATATGATTAAATATAGCAATAATTTAATCTTATATGTATATTGTAATGTTGATCCTGTCATTAACTATCCCTCTCTAGTGAGAGACCTGGGTTAGTGAGAAACCACTATAAGTGAGAAAAAAAATATTGGTCCCTTCGAGTCTCACTTATCCAGGTTTCTCTGTATATTATTTTTAATGCGCCAAATTCAAGGAGTGGGCCAAGAAGATGTAGCATCTATCACTCTTCAGAGATCTTAGAATTACCGAAGACAAAAGGAGAAATTGATCAAGAAAATGATTGAAGGCGAAAATTATATGTCTATTCACTCGGGTCTTTTAGGGTTCAAAATTTAAGATAATAATTCAGTTTATTAATTTATTAATGTGTGGTAAATAAAACTTAGTTATTTTGCATATTTGGTAATTTGAATGTTAAAATAAAATTCTCAATATATGAAATATAAATGGAGAAAGTAAAATTGATATTTTCACCAACTTTTTCCCCTCTCTCTATCTCACTCTATTTCAATTATAAAGTTCGATTTCGTAAAAATGGATGCATTGCAATTTGAAAGGGTTTTCATGTTATTCGCAAACTGCATTCCTTTTAGAAAAAGTTTTCTATTCTTTTGCTGAAAAAAACCTCTCCAAACTGGAGAGTAAGGTTTGTAATACCTTTATCGCTTTGAACAGGTAAAAGGAGTGACGAAGAGTGGCGCGGGTCCTGGGGTTTTTGTAGTATTTTGTTCGATTTACAAAATGATTCATTTCATGTTGATAAAGCATGAGAGAACCCCCCCCCCCCCCGGGAAGGGAGGCTCCTTGAAAATTTTTATTCATTTGCAAATCGGCCTTTATCAAATAACTCCCTGTACCTGCTTTCAAACTCTGCAACAAATGAAACGCTTCTTTTGATTTCATTCTTTGTTTCAAACAAATCGCAAAGTTGAACTTTTATATTGCATAGTGGATATATATAGAGCATATAGTCAAAGGCTTCAATTGTATAGATGAAAGGATCCGTGAAACCCTTCCGCCAGGACAATGCCTGATTTAATTGTACATACTAAACAGGCTAATAGACACGTAAAAAGCTTTGCATTTTCTCAGATTTCTTTCCCCCTTGAATATTCCAAATGGAACACTGATCTAATTTTATCCGCCGGGGCGAAATATTCAATTTTGTGGCAAAAATGATACCAGCTAATGCGTCTAATTGAAAGGATTTCCATGTTATTTTCAGGCGGCAAATCGAACAAAAATAGTCCCATTCTTTTTTATTTTTAATTCAACTACTGAATGAATGAAAAGGGAGTTTCGGTTTTATTTACCGGTTTTCCAGCCAACTTCAATTTATTTCATGCGTTAAAAAAATAATAATAAATAAAAATAAAAAACAAGCTGATTAACTGAATTTTTTATTCATTTTTTATAAGCTCTCTGTGTATGAGGTTATGTAATTATTTGTATAAGTTAGTCTAGGGAATTTTTAATTCAGATGGAAAGATAACCAAATTTAATATTACTCACGTGCTATTATTATTTTATATCTCTCTAGCGCGTCAAATAATACTAAAAAGTCATTTTTTAAAAAAATAAATAAATACATGTTTGCTCTAATTATTACCTAGCATATCTATAAGGGCTTTAAAAAGATATTTATTTTTAAGATAAAAGTACGAAAAAAAAATTTGGTTGTCTTTTTTTTATAGATGTTGTCATAGCAAGGTATAAATATTTTTATACTTTTAATTATAAATTGGATAAAATAAAAGTGAAAATTTTTATATTATTATTGAACATTTTCGAGTGATTTCAAATTTCAATTAAAATTTTTATGTACACGCCCTATTTATTTGAACGACTTAAACGTAATATTTGAAAGATATCCGATTTAATTTCGTCAAAGTTAATAAAATTTTTGAAAAGTTTAAACAATTAATTTTATATTGATTTATAGAAAGTTCTTTTGATCAAATTGATTCCAATTTTATTTAATGCACTCTCTTTTGGATTTCATTCTCCCCGATAAGGTATTATTCCCCGGATAATATTCCATTAGATTTTATTCTTTTCATTCATATCTTTATTTCATGGCTGTCTTACTGTTTTATCAGAATAGCGAATAAAAATTTATATTATTTTTGCAAGATTTGCTACTATACGAGATAATAACGAAAAAGAATTGAAAAATCTAATGTACCTAAATGTTTGTAAAAAAATTAGCTTGTACTATTGTTATTTGTCTGTTAGAATTGTTTTAATTATCTCTAGAAATGCTGTATAGTGTGTTTTAAGATGAAACAAAGAAGAAAATATAATAAGTGATGGAATTTTGTTTTATTGATAATAATGCAAGAAGGTTAGTTTCATCAAAAAGGATCAGTACCAATAAGACATGAGTGTTCTTGCTGTTTAAAAAATGTGGGTTTCTCGCAAATGAGGGTTTAGAGGGAATTAATTAATATAAAAGTTAAATATACTGAGGTAAATACATGTATTTTTATTAAAAGTTAAAAAAAAATATTTTTCTCTTATACAAGGTCGCGCAAAAGTCATCATCCTATCGGAAGGTGGTATAATTTTTGCAAATGACGGCAAATGTCAATTCTGCTTTGACATTTGTGAAGTAAACAGATACAAAATACACGTCAACAAGACATGGATCGCTATCCTGAATTTCAACCACGAGGAAGACAACTTTTCATTGAAAATCATCATGAGTGACGAGGCCCATTTTCATCTCTGTGGATATGTGAATAAGCAAAATTATCTCTTCTGATGCACTGAAAATCCGCGTATAACCCACGAAGAGCCATTACACCCGCTCAAAGTTACTGCATGGTGTGCTGTTTACGCTGGAGGCGTCATCTGGCTTTATTTTTTCTAAGAGTGATGGAAAATGCTATAAATCAATCGCGTATGGTCATCATTTCTGCCGGCGGCCACTTGACCAATATCATTTTCTCGACTTAATGAAAAAAATTTAAGACATAAATAAATTGAAAGAGACAATAAAAGAGTGTGTTTTCTGCTGGAATTATAAATTTTATTTATAACGAGACTAGTTTTACACACTCTTTTATTGTCTCCTTCAATATATAAAAATTCTGCTACCCTCGGGACAATTTTCAATTTACATCAAATAAACATAATCCAAAAGCAGAACCAAAGTTTTTCATTCATAAACAAAATTACAGTCAAAGAACTTCGGTTACAACTTTTGCGCCACCTTGTATCTTTAAATGTGTATATATTACTATTTTTTTATAAAGCGCTGCTCCGCCAAAACCGAGCGAACTCGATATAATCTGAATATAAATTATTCAATTCGACCTAGGTTCTTAAACTTATGTAGTCCGGGGACCCCTTCTTGAACAACTTTTTTTTGCGGTGCCCATCTCAATTCTAAGTATATTTTACGCCATTTAATTTCTGGCTCTGATAGGCACTAAGTTATAATAAATATTGGGAAAGTTTTCTCGCTGGTTAACTAAATAAATGGTCTATAATTCCATATACCCAAGTTTAAATACCGATGACTAGTATTATAGTGTATATGGATCAGCAGAGAGCTCTGTTAATTGAGAGCTCAAATTAATAAAAACGTCAGCTTCAAAAACAAAAACTATGTGGAAATGTTAAATTTATCTTACGCGTTATACGGGACTGTTTATCGCGCTATATGAGTACTAGTCGCAATTTTTTCGTCGCTTATACGAATTCGCGTTTTACGAGAGAACGTTATATGGGAGTCCTGTATTTTGTATCGTCAAGGCTGACGACATGACAGTCTATATAATTAAGGGAAAGAACTGAGTCGGTACTTCAATCGAGTGAACTAGATTAAAGTGCAATCTCCAAATAGCCGAGATCGGAAACAAAATCATCTAATTAGCATTAACAATGTCCCAGATAATATTACATTTTCTGAAATATTATATATCTAAATGAAAACTTAATATAGGATTGAAGAAGATGCAAGTGTCTTTGAAACTATAGTGCCTTGAATAAAGATTAAAGATATTATTTATTTAATTTTTTTCTTTTTAAATTAAGCAGAAGACACACTATTATTTGGTCATTAAACAATTAAAACTAATCACAATTATATATAATTCGTGGATATAAAATTCAAATATAAAAAACTTACTATTCAATAAATTTGTAATTTATATTGTTTTTAATTTTAATTAAGAAGTTTAATAGTACCTAAATGAACAACAAATACTTACTGAAAACCCAAAAAACGAAGTCAGGAATGAAGAATCAGTGCCATAATATTTTCTGAATTTTCTAATCACCATCCGCAAACTTTCCGGAGGTTTCACGCCCTGAAAAATATTGAGATTAAAATGAAATTTTGATTTTAAATAAATATCTATTATAAAATTTAAATGAGAAATACGTAATTTGTTTATCAAGTGAACGTCCTGATAAATAAACTAATTTCGTGAGAAATCTTTGTTTCTAAGGAATAGTAAAAAAACAAAAAAAAAATCAAGAGCTGATGAAATGAACTTCTTGATGGCTTAACCGCAAATTGAATTTCTATAAAATTCTAGACGGAATAGTAATTTAAAAGGCGTTCTAGAAGTTTTTTTAAGATCTATGCAGATTTCGTTAAGATTCAATCTGTGCGGCTGTTTTTAATTTTGTTTTTGTTTCTTTTTTTGTTACTTGTTTGAAGCTTTCAACTAACCCTTCGTTTTGCTTCATCGCTTTTTAACAGCTCTAGGAAACTCATATTTCATCTTCGGTTTCTTTGAATCTGAAAGGCAATATCGTTCGTAACGAATGTTTCAGGGCATAAAATCTTTTAACACGAACACACCGGAAAACAGATTGTGGAAGCCAGTTTGAAGAAAATAATATTTTCACATACATACTCGTATATAAAAATATTCATAAATACATAGGGAGGACCAAAAGTAAGTAGGTACTGGTGGTATATTTATATTTATTTATATAAGATTGGAGTAATTTTTGGAGACGGACTGAAGTGAAATTGAGTGGATATTGATGAGGCAGTCCAAAGAAAAAAGATAATTTATACTATCTTTTTATTCATAAACCGACGTTTCGGAGGCTTATCCCTCCTTCTTCAGGGTCTGTAATTAATTAAAATGGGATCTGGCCATCATTACAAACACTGTATAAATCAAATAATTATGCGCACAACCGCTAGACGCAGGTTTTATCTGGGAGGGGATTTGGCTAATTATATATATTTATATCAAAATTTGCATATCATTGCTACATTATAATTCTGCTGAGAATGAAATACAATATATTATTGTTACTGCCACTGAAAGAGGAGACAGTGGGGAATGTGGCATTGGATTTCCTTCACTGACTTTTCATAGTGACTAGAATATTTTTAATTAAAAAAAAAAATTGTATATAATTATATATTAATTGTATTTATAAAAAATGTGATGATCTTGTTTGTAATGATGGCCAAATCACATTTTAATTAATTACAGACCCTGAAGAAGGAGGGAATAGGCTCCGAAACGTCGGTTTATGAATAAAAAGATAGTATAAATTATCTTCTTTTTTTGGACTGCATCATCATCCAAAACTGTATTGGAAATAAAATAAAAATGCCAACAATTTATGTGATTAGAAATTGGCACAAAATGTTCATTAGTTAATGCCCTCAGATCTGGACGTCCACGTCAGTGGCGTGCAGTCCATGGATGCTGTGGATGCGGCTCATCACTAAAATTTCAAACATTTAGAGTATTTTCATAAATTCAGGAGGATTTGCAAAAAAAAGCGAAGTTTAAAATAAAATTTCAAAAAATGAAGGGTACTTTTTTAGACATTATCCCCTGGTTGAAAAGTCACCAACCGCCATTGAGGACATATCTATGGTTGGTTAGAATGTAAATTAAACTTAGGGAACTCGGTGTGGGTTTATAGTGAAACATTTTTAAATTGTAAAAGGTTGGAGTTGGTGGTGTTTCAAAGAGAGGAAAAATAAAATAATTTGAGTTAAACCATGATGCGAATAGTTTGAAAACGCGTTTAAATATATTAGGTATATAGTTTTTATCGAGGTTTTAATTTTAAAAGTTAATGTTTATTTAAGCCGAAAAAATATGGACAAACATTTTTTACATGATTACCTCCACTATTCCCAAGAGAAGTAAGACAATTTAAATTACAAAGTGAAAATACAAAAGGGCAACCCAAAGGATTCCCAGTGGATTTTTTTTGCATAACAAGGTTTTTTCTAAAGACTAATTTCACAATAATTATGTTTTTTCATTTAGTTTTATTTAAATTGCATAATTGAATTTGATGTTCTTGTCGGGAAAAGGCCTTAAGAAAAACCTGGTTAGGCGTTCTAAAAGTATTTATTACCTTGGAAATTACGATAAATAGCCCTAGCCTAGTTATCAAAGTTAAGCCTTATATAATGCTCTTTTTCTTTAATGACACGGATGCTAGAAGCTGTAAAACCTACGAATCTGCATATCGTCGCTGATCTTACAAAACCTCGTAAGTCCTAAATTCATTGTTTGCGAAAAAAACAGGAAAAAACATTTTAAACAACAATA